>VZTZ01045730.1:0-26298 GCA_013400955.1 Drymodes brunneopygia | reverse complement strand
CGCGGTCCGCGCCCGGGCGCCGGCCCATCCTGCAGCTCTCCCCGCCCGCGCCGCGCCGCGACGAGGCGGCGGGACCCGCGGGCGAGGGGGGCGACTCGGGCTCCGAACCGGGGAAGGCGAAGAAGGCGGGTGGAAGCGGGTGGCGCTTTGTTGGCGGGACGCGGCCTGGTGCGGCCTAGCGCGGCCTAGCGGGAGCGGGGGCCCCGAACCGCTCTCCCCCTGAGCCCCCCGTAATTGACGCTTCTGCCCCGCAGATGAGCCCGAGACGGTGGCGGAGCCGCCCCGCAACCCGCCCAATCCGCCACCTCCCGCTCCCGCCGCGGTCAAGGCCACAGGTAGGAGAGCGTTCTGGGGTGAGATGCGGGATCACTTTCCCCCTAAAAAACTAAGGGGAGAATCTCAGTATTTAGGGGTGGAGCGACCCCGGATGCACAATAATGATGAAAAAATGGCGCAGTTCTGGTTATAAATGGGGCTTTTTGTCTTAAATTTGGAGGGGGTTGATTCTTAAATGTCATTTTTTGGGTCCTAAACATGATTTTTTTAAAGTTCAAATCGTAGGGGGTTTGGTCGTAAAAGTGGGCTTTTGTCCTGAATTTAGACGCTTTTGATACTAAATGTGCCGGCTTGGGGGTCCTAAGTGGAGGAGTTTGGTCCTTTGTGTTATATTTTTGGTCTTATGTGAGGGGTTTTGGTCCTAAATGTGAGGTGATTTTGGTCCTAAAGGTGGGGGACTGTGAGGTTCTGAATAGTTTTTGGAGATGTTGAGTGTGGGTTTTTGGTTCTAAGTGTAGTGGTTTTTGTGCTAAACATAGGGTTTTTTGTGGGACTGTGTTTGTTCCCCTCTCTGTTTTTAACAAGGGTAATTATCTGCATTTAACTGTTGTTTTTAAGGGAAGAGATTGAACCCTTTCCTAAATAATTCACTTTGGGGCTGGAGTTGTTTCCATTTTAATTATTCTGATTGTGCTGTTATTTCCCAAGAGGCAGTGGCTCATCCTTAAATGCATTTTCTCATTCTTGTACTAATTCCTGGCCCTGGCAGTTGTACAGGGGCTGTTCCCCCTGGGATGACAGTGACACTGGAGGGTGGGATCAGATCCAATGCCTTGTGGCAGCAGGAGGATTTCCCTGAGGATTTGCTCTCCCTTCTCCAGGAGGTTTGTGCCTGCTGGGTGCCTACGCCGACAGTGATGATGAGGAGGGCGAGACCCCGGAGAAGCCGACACGTTCCATGGATGCCAACGGCAGCAATTCCACTGACATTGACAGCACCCTGGCAAACTTCCTGGCTGTGAGTGCCGCTCCGGGAAGGGAGGGGTGGCAGTAAGTGTTTGGGATTTGAAGTTCACGGTGGGATGCTGTTTTTCCAGGAGATCGATGCCATCACGGCCCCTCCGCAGCCTGCTGAGCCCACCGCTGCCTCCTCTTCCTCCTCTTCCTCCATTCCACCCCCCACGCCTCCCCGCCCAGAGCCCAAGGATTCAGGCATGGGCCCATCGTCGGGCACAGCCAACGGCACAGGCTCAGGGGCAGCCCCAGAGTGGCAGTATGACACCCAGTGCTCACTGGCTGGAGGTGAGTGCCATTCCTGTCTCCAGAGGGGGTGCTGACAAATGGGTGTCACTGGGGACAGGGGAGTGATGGGCTGTCCTTGTCCCCCCCGGCAGTGGGAGAGCTGGAGATGGGCGACTGGCAGGAGGTGTGGGATGAGAACACCGGCTGCTACTACTATTGGAACACCCAGAGCAACGAGGTGACTTGGGAGCTGCCGCAGTACCTGGCGACGCAGGTCCAGGGTCTGCAGCACTACCAGCACAGGTGGGCAAGACCTCCAGGATGTGGGCCTGTGGGATGTTGTCCCAATCCTGCCCTTCATTCCAGCGTCTCTTCCTCAGCAGCACCGTGGCAGGCACCAATGGCAGCTTCATGGCAACCACAGAGCCGTTCCCTCAGGAGAAGGGGACCCCGGGCAGCGCTGGCCGTGGGACCACCCTCAGCAAGCGGGAGGTGAAGAAGGTCAGTCATGTGGGTTCTGGTTGCCATGGGACTTGCAGGCACCTCCTTAGGCTTCCTTGGAAGCAGGTAGGATGCTCTGCTCCATCCGCAGTCCTAGGAGGAGCCTGGCAGTGTGGGCTCTTTCCCTGGCAGCTGCCGGAAAGCTCACACAGAACTCATCCCACAGGAAGTGAATGAAGGAGTGCAGGCCCTCTCCAACAATGAGGAAGAGAGGAAAGGAGTAGCGGCGGCCCTCCTAGCCCCACTCCTGCCTGACGTGGTGAAGGAGGAAGAGGAGCGCTGGAGGAGGAAAGTGATCTGCAAAGAGGAGGTTGAGCCACCTCTGGAAGAGGAGGCGAAAGCAGAAGAGGCACCAGCTGACCCTGAAGAACCAGAGCCCAGCAGGGATCCTCTGGAAGACACAGGGCAGGAGGATCTCTGCAGTGTGGTGCAGTCAGGGGAGAGCGCGGAAGAGGAGGAGGAGCAGGACACGCTCGAGCTGGAGATGGTGCTGGAGAGGAAAAAGGTAAGGAGAGACGTTTGTCCTGGGAAAAGGGCCACACGTGGAGCCACGGCATTGCTGGGAATAACCTGGGATGTCATGTCTCGGCAGGCAGAGCTGCGTGCCTTGGAGGAAGGCGATGGCAGCGTTTCGGGCTCCAGCCCGCTCTCCGATGGGAGCCAGTCGGCCTCACAGGATGTGTCCCGCAGGCTGGCCTCCAAGCGAGGCAAATGGAAACTGTTTGTGGGAGCCACCAGCCCTGAGTCCGCCAGTCGAGGCTCCAGCAAAACGGGCCGGGAGAGCCCAGAAGCAGGAGAAGCAGGTAATTGGAAAGGCTTCCTTTGGAGGGAGGAGCAAGGGGTCTCCTTTCCCTGAAGACCCACAGAGCAGAGCCGGGAAGGGCCGTGAGGTACGTATGCCTGGTGGGGACAGGCTGAGGGGTGGCTGTGTCACAGCCCAGCCTCACTGGGATAAGCTGCTCCTCTGCCATAGTCTCTCTATCCTAATTACCCACATAAGGAGGAGAGTGCCCTATTCAGTGGTTGCTTGGGAGAAGGGTCACAGATAAGAGCTGCCTCACATCCCATTGCCTTCCTGTTCCTCCCAACTTCACAAATCCAGCTTGTGGCATGCTGGCAACTGTCACCCTCCACTTCTAAAGTTCAGTTTTTGAGCTGCCTGGTACTAAATTCCAGATAGCTGAAATGCCCCTGGAGCCATTCCATGGCCCCACACTCAGTCTGTAGGGAATGTTACTCCAGCACTTGTGGCAAGGCAGCCCCAGTTCCTGTGGGGCTGGTTCAGCTCCAGATGTCTGTGGATCTGTCAGTAATACCCAACTACCCCTGGTGTTCCTGTTGGATGCCCCACAGCTGTGCTTCCCAAAATCCACCAGCTATAGCATTTTAAGGAATACTCTGTGCCCAGCAGCTCTGGGACTCCCAGATTGTAGAGTCATGGAGTCATTCAGGTTGGAAGTGCCCTCTGAGGTCATGGAGTCCAGCTGTTCCCACAGCACTGCCAGGGCCACCACTAACTCATGTCCCCAAGTGCCACATTGCTTTTAAATTCCTCCAGGAGCGGGGACTCCACCACTGCCCTGGGCAGCTGTGCCAGGGCTGGACAGCCCATTCCATTAAAAAATTTTCCCCAGTGTCCAACTTAAAACTCCCTGGCACAACTAAAGCTTTTTCTTCTTGTTCTGTTTCTTGTTCCCTGGGAGCAGAGCCTGACTCCACCCTCCTCTCAGGGCATTGTGGAGAGTAAGAAGGTCCCCCCTGAGTCTCCGTTTCTCTGGATGTGCCAGTCCCTTCCCAGCAAAAGATTTGTGTGCCTGCAGCACAGAAAACTGAATTAAACTGCTTTTCCAAGGAAAAATGGGTACAAAAGTGCCTGAAGCAGGTTGTGTCCTTCCTGCTGGAGTGGGAGTCTTGCCCCTCCCAGGGATCTTGTGGCCCTGAGGTGCCTCTGCTTCAGGCGGGGACATGAGCTGGGTGACAACTCTGGCATTAAATCCAGTGGTGTCATTTTTGCATAGGAAAATTAATGGTTTTGCCAGAGGGCTTTCCAAATAACCCTGAAGCCAGCTCTTCCCAGCAGCACCAGATTCCACCTTAACCTGGGGAGCTGCAAGCTGTCACTCCAAAATAACCAGTTTAAGTTGAGCATCCCACCTGCTGGAGGGTGATTTAGGGAAGTGTCCTGCCTTCCACCATCAGCACATGCTGGGAATTGGGGTTTCTTTCCCCCGAGGGCTGTGGGATTCTGTCACAAACTTCCCTGCTTGGAATTGGTTGCTTCAACAGTGAATTAATCATCTGGAGTCAAAACCTTCTGGTATTGGCAGCTTTTGGGGGCCTCTTCAGTCTTTGATAATTCATTTATTTAATACCTAGTAGCTGTTATTGACAGATTATTATGACAGATTTTGGGAGTTAGTTTCTTCCTGCTTCCCTGATGCCTGATTTTCCAGGCCTTGTCTCATTGCTGCTTTGCACTGTAGCAGCTGCAATCCTCCCCTTCTCATGTTATCCTTCTGGATAACATCAAAACAGAGCAGTGACTGTCTCTCCTTTTTAATTTCAGGCTCTTGTCACTGGCTCTGGTGGGTCCCAGCTCTTTCCCCATGGTTGCCCACATTGGCTTTGGTTCCAGGCACAGTGTCCAGCCAGCTGCTGGCACTGCCTGGGTGGTGGTGGGACAAGGACTGACCTGTCCTTCTTTTCCTGCAGCCCCGAGCACGGAAGCAACTGATCCGAGCTCAGACAAAGAGGCAGAGTCTGAGGAGCCCCAGGAAAAAGCAAAGTCACAAGGGGCTCCAAAAATGGAAGAGGAGGAGCAGGATCTAAAGGTATGAAGAGGCAGAGGTGCATGTCCGTGAGATGAGGGATGTGATGGGTGCTCCAGCTGCCAGCAGGGACAAGGGACATGCTGGCTCCCCCAGCCATCTCTTCCCTGGGAACACCAGAGCTTTGGGCTCTGGATTTGGCCCACCTGAAGCTTTTAAAGCTCAGATCCCAGTGTGGCTGCGGGAACAGCTTGTGAAGGAAGGGCCGTGCAGGATTGGGACAATATCCTGTCTCCAGTAGGACTCAGCAGCAAAAGCTTGGATGAAAGGAGGGTGCGGGGGGGCAAAGACTGAGCCCTGGGTGTTGTGACAGAGAACAAGCAGTTTGATCTTGACTTTGTTTTCACCAATAACGATATTCCAGTCTCTGGCCCGGTCAGTCGTCCCGTTTCCAGGCTGAAGACTCCTCGTCCGTAATCTCTCCGTTTCTTGAGGCTGACGGTACCGCTCTGCCCTTCGCCCGGCATTACCTTCAGATGCAAGCTGGGGGAGCCCTGGGGATTTCTGCAGCATGCTGCTGATAGCTCTTCTCTGAGCCTTGGTTTGCTCCTTCGGCTGCATGGATCAATTCCCTGATCTATAGCAGAGCGCCAGGCTCTAGGGCAATTTGACAGAGCAGTAGGGGAGATCTTGCCCATTTGTCCTTTAGTCCCCATGTCACCTGTTACCCTGAGACCTCCTGCAGCATAAAATCTGGCTCTGGAGTAATTCTGTGATGTTGGGAAATGTTGTCACCTCCCTGTGGCAGATGGGGAATTGCCAGCTCGTGGAGGAGCTTGGGTGGAACCTGCAGGGAGAGTTGTCCATCCCTGTCCTCGTTTCCCACCACTTAAATAGTGTTTCTGGTGTGAAAGGGAAGGGCTTTGGTGCTGTCCTTGTGAAAAATCCTACAACATCATAAAACAACTCCTTAAAGGATTTTGAGATGTAACATTCCCAGACCGAAACTGAGCCTCCCTCAGTGCAGCATCCATTTGAGAGCTGATTTTTAAATGAATTTATTTAAATTAAAAGAAAAAAAGCCTGTGGCAGGGCTGGACTCGCTGGTCCCCTGTGCTGTCCCCCTCTTTTCGGTCCCAGTGGGCACTGTGACGGACCGTGTGGTGCTTTTCCATGCAGGATTCCCTTAGAGCTGTCGGAGGAATGCCGGCTCCCTGGGTAACCGGTACCGTTTGCTGATCAGGTCGGGATCTCTCTGGTTACAGGAGCTGCGCTGTGGCCACCACTGCCAAGTCACCCTCTGCTCCAGGATGTTTCCTGGGCTTCTCCAGAGCCATGTTAATGTGGGAATTCTTATGCCTGCCTCGGTCTTCCCTAGGGCTTGCTTGTCTGGCCCATCCCCTCTCTGGAGACAGATGCTGCCTTGGTGGCTTTTATGGACATTCTAAGGCCTCTTCAGAGGAGTGAAGTTAAAAATAGACATTTTTAGAGCCCTCCTTAAAGCAGTAGTGATGCTGCTTGCAGATATCCCTGTTCCTGCTCCTGATTCTTTTCTGGCTTGTGTCTGCTTCCATGCAGTGCCCCCAGTCAGGGGGATGGACACAAGCATTCCCATGTCCCCAGACTGGAGGTTTCACTCCCATAGGACGCTGGGGTTGTGTAGCTATGGTCGCCATGGGCTGACCTGAGTTTTGATGTAGCTGCTGCCTCTGCTATGGTGTAAATCCAGAGCTGTTATCCGTTTCTGGTGCTTTCCGGCTAGTTCCTCTGGAAAATGATTATTTACAGAACCTGGAATGACATCCTGGCCCATTTATTTGGGAAACATTCTTAGATATCTGCTGTGGCAATGGTTCTGCTGTAACTCCAAAGTAGTGGAGCAACCTGAGCCCGTGCTGTCCTTCCACATGGAGTCAAGTGCAGTCTGTGGAGGAGCTATCACCTGGCCACCCACACTGCCCTGTCCCTGGGGTACAGGATGTAGTGGAACTTAACAGAGGGGGTGACAGGCACACAGGGCCAGGGTAGCACATCCTGGTCCTGCCAGGCTGCAGGTGATCCCAAGCGGTGTTTCCTGAGAGCCGCAGGGCTGCAGCCGCCCGATGCTGCTCCCAGCAGGCAGCTCTTGACTCTGCCCTTTCTCCTGGCAGTTTCAGATTGGAGAGCTGGCAAATACTCTGACTAGTAAATTGGAGTTCCTGGGCATCAACAGACAATCTATCTCCAACTTCCNCACAGCCAACGGCACAGGCTCAGGGGCAGCCCCAGAGTGGCAGTATGACACCCAGTGCTCACTGGCTGGAGGTGAGTGCCATTCCTGTCTCCAGAGGGGGTGCTGACAAATGGGTGTCACTGGGGACAGGGGAGTGATGGGCTGTCCTTGTCCCCCCCGGCAGTGGGAGAGCTGGAGATGGGCGACTGGCAGGAGGTGTGGGATGAGAACACCGGCTGCTACTACTATTGGAACACCCAGAGCAACGAGGTGACTTGGGAGCTGCCGCAGTACCTGGCGACGCAGGTCCAGGGTCTGCAGCACTACCAGCACAGGTGGGCAAGACCTCCAGGATGTGGGCCTGTGGGATGTTGTCCCAATCCTGCCCTTCATTCCAGCGTCTCTTCCTCAGCAGCACCGTGGCAGGCACCAATGGCAGCTTCATGGCAACCACAGAGCCGTTCCCTCAGGAGAAGGGGACCCCGGGCAGCGCTGGCCGTGGGACCACCCTCAGCAAGCGGGAGGTGAAGAAGGTCAGTCATGTGGGTTCTGGTTGCCATGGGACTTGCAGGCACCTCCTTAGGCTTCCTTGGAAGCAGGTAGGATGCTCTGCTCCATCCGCAGTCCTAGGAGGAGCCTGGCAGTGTGGGCTCTTTCCCTGGCAGCTGCCGGAAAGCTCACACAGAACTCATCCCACAGGAAGTGAATGAAGGAGTGCAGGCCCTCTCCAACAATGAGGAAGAGAGGAAAGGAGTAGCGGCAGCCCTCCTAGCCCCACTCCTGCCTGACGTGGTGAAGGAGGAAGAGGAGCGCTGGAGGAGGAAAGTGATCTGCAAAGAGGAGGTTGAGCCACCTCTGGAAGAGGAGGCGAAAGCAGAAGAGGCACCAGCTGACCCTGAAGAACCAGAGCCCAGCAGGGATCCTCTGGAAGACACAGGGCAGGAGGATCTCTGCAGTGTGGTGCAGTCAGGGGAGAGCGCGGAAGAGGAGGAGGAGCAGGACACGCTCGAGCTGGAGATGGTGCTGGAGAGGAAAAAGGTAAGGAGAGACGTTTGTCCTGGGAAAAGGGCCACACGTGGAGCCACGGCATTGCTGGGAATAACCTGGGATGTCATGTCTCGGCAGGCAGAGCTGCGTGCCTTGGAGGAAGGCGATGGCAGCGTTTCGGGCTCCAGCCCGCTCTCCGATGGGAGCCAGTCGGCCTCACAGGATGTGTCCCGCAGGCTGGCCTCCAAGCGAGGCAAATGGAAACTGTTTGTGGGAGCCACCAGCCCTGAGTCCGCCAGTCGAGGCTCCAGCAAAACGGGCCGGGAGAGCCCAGAAGCAGGAGAAGCAGGTAATTGGAAAGGCTTCCTTTGGAGGGAGGAGCAAGGGGTCTCCTTTCCCTGAAGACCCACAGAGCAGAGCCGGGAAGGGCCGTGAGGTACGTATGCCTGGTGGGGACAGGCTGAGGGGTGGCTGTGTCACAGCCCAGCCTCACTGGGATAAGCTGCTCCTCTGCCATAGTCTCTCTATCCTAATTACCCACATAAGGAGGAGAGTGCCCTATTCAGTGGTTGCTTGGGAGAAGGGTCACAGATAAGAGCTGCCTCACATCCCATTGCCTTCCTGTTCCTCCCAACTTCACAAATCCAGCTTGTGGCATGCTGGCAACTGTCACCCTCCACTTCTAAAGTTCAGTTTTTGAGCTGCCTGGTACTAAATTCCAGATAGCTGAAATGCCCCTGGAGCCATTCCATGGCCCCACACTCAGTCTGTAGGGAATGTTACTCCAGCACTTGTGGCAAGGCAGCCCCAGTTCCTGTGGGGCTGGTTCAGCTCCAGATGTCTGTGGATCTGTCAGTAATACCCAACTACCCCTGGTGTTCCTGTTGGATGCCCCACAGCTGTGCTTCCCAAAATCCACCAGCTATAGCATTTTAAGGAATACTCTGTGCCCAGCAGCTCTGGGACTCCCAGATTGTAGAGTCATGGAGTCATTCAGGTTGGAAGTGCCCTCTGAGGTCATGGAGTCCAGCTGTTCCCACAGCACTGCCAGGGCCACCACTAACTCATGTCCCCAAGTGCCACATTGCTTTTAAATTCCTCCAGGAGCGGGGACTCCACCACTGCCCTGGGCAGCTGTGCCAGGGCTGGACAGCCCATTCCATTAAAAAATTTTCCCCAGTGTCCAACTTAAAACTCCCTGGCACAACTAAAGCTTTTTCTTCTTGTTCTGTTTCTTGTTCCCTGGGAGCAGAGCCTGACTCCACCCTCCTCTCAGGGCATTGTGGAGAGTAAGAAGGTCCCCCCTGAGTCTCCGTTTCTCTGGATGTGCCAGTCCCTTCCCAGCAAAAGATTTGTGTGCCTGCAGCACAGAAAACTGAATTAAACTGCTTTTCCAAGGAAAAATGGGTACAAAAGTGCCTGAAGCAGGTTGTGTCCTTCCTGCTGGAGTGGGAGTCTTGCCCCTCCCAGGGATCTTGTGGCCCTGAGGTGCCTCTGCTTCAGGCGGGGACATGAGCTGGGTGACAACTCTGGCATTAAATCCAGTGGTGTCATTTTTGCATAGGAAAATTAATGGTTTTGCCAGAGGGCTTTCCAAATAACCCTGAAGCCAGCTCTTCCCAGCAGCACCAGATTCCACCTTAACCTGGGGAGCTGCAAGCTGTCACTCCAAAATAACCAGTTTAAGTTGAGCATCCCACCTGCTGGAGGGTGATTTAGGGAAGTGTCCTGCCTTCCACCATCAGCACATGCTGGGAATTGGGGTTTCTTTCCCCCGAGGGCTGTGGGATTCTGTCACAAACTTCCCTGCTTGGAATTGGTTGCTTCAACAGTGAATTAATCATCTGGAGTCAAAACCTTCTGGTATTGGCAGCTTTTGGGGGCCTCTTCAGTCTTTGATAATTCATTTATTTAATACCTAGTAGCTGTTATTGACAGATTATTATGACAGATTTTGGGAGTTAGTTTCTTCCTGCTTCCCTGATGCCTGATTTTCCAGGCCTTGTCTCATTGCTGCTTTGCACTGTAGCAGCTGCAATCCTCCCCTTCTCATGTTATCCTTCTGGATAACATCAAAACAGAGCAGTGACTGTCTCTCCTTTTTAATTTCAGGCTCTTGTCACTGGCTCTGGTGGGTCCCAGCTCTTTCCCCATGGTTGCCCACATTGGCTTTGGTTCCAGGCACAGTGTCCAGCCAGCTGCTGGCACTGCCTGGGTGGTGGTGGGACAAGGACTGACCTGTCCTTCTTTTCCTGCAGCCCCGAGCACGGAAGCAACTGATCCGAGCTCAGACAAAGAGGCAGAGTCTGAGGAGCCCCAGGAAAAAGCAAAGTCACAAGGGGCTCCAAAAATGGAAGAGGAGGAGCAGGATCTAAAGGTATGAAGAGGCAGAGGTGCATGTCCGTGAGATGAGGGATGTGATGGGTGCTCCAGCTGCCAGCAGGGACAAGGGACATGCTGGCTCCCCCAGCCATCTCTTCCCTGGGAACACCAGAGCTTTGGGCTCTGGATTTGGCCCACCTGAAGCTTTTAAAGCTCAGATCCCAGTGTGGCTGCGGGAACAGCTTGTGAAGGAAGGGCCGTGCAGGATTGGGACAATATCCTGTCTCCAGTAGGACTCAGCAGCAAAAGCTTGGATGAAAGGAGGGTGCGGGGGGGCAAAGACTGAGCCCTGGGTGTTGTGACAGAGAACAAGCAGTTTGATCTTGACTTTGTTTTCACCAATAACGATATTCCAGTCTCTGGCCCGGTCAGTCGTCCCGTTTCCAGGCTGAAGACTCCTCGTCCGTAATCTCTCCGTTTCTTGAGGCTGACGGTACCGCTCTGCCCTTCGCCCGGCATTACCTTCAGATGCAAGCTGGGGGAGCCCTGGGGATTTCTGCAGCATGCTGCTGATAGCTCTTCTCTGAGCCTTGGTTTGCTCCTTCGGCTGCATGGATCAATTCCCTGATCTATAGCAGAGCGCCAGGCTCTAGGGCAATTTGACAGAGCAGTAGGGGAGATCTTGCCCATTTGTCCTTTAGTCCCCATGTCACCTGTTACCCTGAGACCTCCTGCAGCATAAAATCTGGCTCTGGAGTAATTCTGTGATGTTGGGAAATGTTGTCACCTCCCTGTGGCAGATGGGGAATTGCCAGCTCGTGGAGGAGCTTGGGTGGAACCTGCAGGGAGAGTTGTCCATCCCTGTCCTCGTTTCCCACCACTTAAATAGTGTTTCTGGTGTGAAAGGGAAGGGCTTTGGTGCTGTCCTTGTGAAAAATCCTACAACATCATAAAACAACTCCTTAAAGGATTTTGAGATGTAACATTCCCAGACCGAAACTGAGCCTCCCTCAGTGCAGCATCCATTTGAGAGCTGATTTTTAAATGAATTTATTTAAATTAAAAGAAAAAAAGCCTGTGGCAGGGCTGGACTCGCTGGTCCCCTGTGCTGTCCCCCTCTTTTCGGTCCCAGTGGGCACTGTGACGGACCGTGTGGTGCTTTTCCATGCAGGATTCCCTTAGAGCTGTCGGAGGAATGCCGGCTCCCTGGGTAACCGGTACCGTTTGCTGATCAGGTCGGGATCTCTCTGGTTACAGGAGCTGCGCTGTGGCCACCACTGCCAAGTCACCCTCTGCTCCAGGATGTTTCCTGGGCTTCTCCAGAGCCATGTTAATGTGGGAATTCTTATGCCTGCCTCGGTCTTCCCTAGGGCTTGCTTGTCTGGCCCATCCCCTCTCTGGAGACAGATGCTGCCTTGGTGGCTTTTATGGACATTCTAAGGCCTCTTCAGAGGAGTGAAGTTAAAAATAGACATTTTTAGAGCCCTCCTTAAAGCAGTAGTGATGCTGCTTGCAGATATCCCTGTTCCTGCTCCTGATTCTTTTCTGGCTTGTGTCTGCTTCCATGCAGTGCCCCCAGTCAGGGGGATGGACACAAGCATTCCCATGTCCCCAGACTGGAGGTTTCACTCCCATAGGACGCTGGGGTTGTGTAGCTATGGTCGCCATGGGCTGACCTGAGTTTTGATGTAGCTGCTGCCTCTGCTATGGTGTAAATCCAGAGCTGTTATCCGTTTCTGGTGCTTTCCGGCTAGTTCCTCTGGAAAATGATTATTTACAGAACCTGGAATGACATCCTGGCCCATTTATTTGGGAAACATTCTTAGATATCTGCTGTGGCAATGGTTCTGCTGTAACTCCAAAGTAGTGGAGCAACCTGAGCCCGTGCTGTCCTTCCACATGGAGTCAAGTGCAGTCTGTGGAGGAGCTATCACCTGGCCACCCACACTGCCCTGTCCCTGGGGTACAGGATGTAGTGGAACTTAACAGAGGGGGTGACAGGCACACAGGGCCAGGGTAGCACATCCTGGTCCTGCCAGGCTGCAGGTGATCCCAAGCGGTGTTTCCTGAGAGCCGCAGGGCTGCAGCCGCCCGATGCTGCTCCCAGCAGGCAGCTCTTGACTCTGCCCTTTCTCCTGGCAGTTTCAGATTGGAGAGCTGGCAAATACTCTGACTAGTAAATTGGAGTTCCTGGGCATCAACAGACAATCTATCTCCAACTTCCACATGTTGCTGTTGCAGACAGAGGTAACCGAGCCTTCGCCCCTTGCTCCGGCCTCGTGTTCCGGAGCGGATCGGATGCAATCCGCCGTCCGAGCGCCGGTGCTGTGTGAGCCTCGTGGCGCCTCGCCGCGCAGGGCCCTCCCTTCCCCGGCGGGGGGAGAGCGTGGCTTGGCACGGAGGTGGGGTGTCCTCCTCCTGGCCCCCCGCATCCCGTGCCGGAAGGGAGCCTCCCAATCCTCGAGTCCTGTTCCCCCCGGGGCCGCTGGCAGCTCACCTCACCGGCTTCCCCCGGTTCTTGCCCTCTAGACCCGCATTGCAGACTGGCGAGAAGGTGCTCTCAATGGAAACTACCTCAAACGCAAACTCCAAGACGCAGCTGAACAGCTTAAACAATACGAAATAAACGCCACCCCTAAAGGCTGGTCCTGCCACTGGGACAGGTACGCGCTCTCCTCCTTTCTCACCTTTCATCTCTGACATCTCAGACATGATTTGTGACCATCAACCACCCGACGACGCTGGCGCCGTTCCTCTGGCAGACTGAGAGCGGCTTCTGTTAGTGCTGGGCAGGCAGAGAAACGTCCGGCACTCGCAGAGTTTGGGCCGGCCAACCAAAGTGGAGGATCCAAACGGAGTGCCCAGTGCTTTGCGACGGAGCTGATTCCCTGATGGACAGAGCTGGTTGTCCTTCTCGCGAGTGTCCAGCGCTGTGGAGGGCGGGCCTGGGGGGTCGCGCATGCGAGAGCTCTGTGAACTTTGCAGGATCTCTGGATCAACTCTTCTGACCAACAGCTCTTCCAAAGGACAAACTTCAGCTCACCGACGGAATGAAGAACAAGATTTCTGTCTCCTGCCAGCAGGTCAGACCCAAACATTTCTTTGTCTATTTGGCTTTCTTGATTAATTTTCCTTTGTTTGAAATCTTTGCTCTTTTGTTTTTCAGCTCCCAGATCCGCTCCCTCTCTCTAGCATTCACTGTGTGTTTGACACCAAGAGTATCATAAAAAACTGCGCACCACGGGGTAGGGGGGCAGCCGCCTCCCTCCATTGGGCTGTTCCCTGGTGCCTCTTCTCGAAGGGCGGCTTTCGGCCAAGGTTGTGCTGAAAGTCCCGATGTTAGCGAGACGTCGCCGGCGTTCCCGGCCCTCCCCTCCGTGGGAGCAGGGGGCTCAGGGCGACGTTCCCGCAGCCAGCGATAGCAAATAGCTTTGAGCGAGTCGGCTCGGGCCTCTCCTGCCTCTGTCCTCAAAGTTGTTTGTTGTGTGTGGGAGAGCGGCAGCCCTGCTGCACGAGGGTCTCCCCTGCGAGAGCGCACTGCTGTCGTGGGCAGGCCCGCCTCGGAGTGTCAGGGGCGGAGAAGAGAAGCTGAAGCCTCCTTCTCTTTCTTGTGATCTAGGGAGCATAGACGCTATTTCTATGTTAACGAGCGCTCGGGAGAGTCGCAATGGGAGTTCCCCGACGGAGAGGACGAAGAGGAGGGACAGCGAAGCGCCGACAGAAAACCCGACGGTCCTCCAAAGCCACCTCCCAAAGACAAAGGAGAGCAGGCCGAGGAACCCGCCGAGCGCCCCACAGGTACGCCTCGCTGGCAGTGAGGCATCCTGGTCCCAGAGCAGGGAGTGGGGGAAAGGGCAGTCCATGGTGGCAGTGCCTTCAAGCAGGATCCAGGGCAGGATCAGGCAGCACGGATCATAGGCTGGGTGCTGAAACCCTTGTCAATGTGTGTTCTTCAGGCTCCCTTTGTAAAGAATCCTTCTCAGGCCAATCTCCTGCTACGTCTCTTATGCCGCTCACTCCATTTTGGACTATGCTTCAGTCCTCCGTTCCCGTCCTCCAACCTCCCNTGGCTCAACATTCACCTCAGCACTCTCTTCCAGGCCACTGTCGATCCGAACCCAGCCCCGCTCCTCTCAGCCAAGCCACAGAAGAGGAAAGCAGTGGAGATGAGCCCAGGGCTGATGCAGCGCACAGCCACCATTGGCAGCTGTCCTGTTATCTACAGCCAACCTCTGATGGCCACGGGCAAGTACCAGCCATCAGCCGTGCCCTTGGCCTCCCTGAGGCCACGCCAGCGCCTCCAGAGCGAGATCCAGGGACGCCCCAACCTCCGCATGGCTCCGGGCCACGCTGGCCCTCAGCCCACAGCTCTGGGGCTGCAGTCCGGCTACCTGGGTGTGACGGGACCTGCCGCACCTTCCATGATGGGATACTCGGAGTGCGCCACGCCCGTCAGTCTGGCCACCACGGCCACCGCGCAGCCAGCACCAGCACGGGGAGCCCTGCCCGCTACAGGCACTGCAGCCGAGCAGCCACCACCCCCACCACCCCCACAGACACCCCCACCNGACACCCCCACCGCCCACCCCCAAGGCACCACCGCCGCCAGAGAAGGAGAAGCCAAGGAAGGGACGCAAGGACAAGGTAGGCCAGATGGGCGGTCCCTCACCAGCACTATTCCTCCCCTCCTCCCTTTCCAGCTGCACTCACCACTGTTATTTTTGTGGCACAGGGCAAGAAGGGCAAGACGAAGATGCCATCACTGGTGAAGAAGTGGCAGAGTATCCAGCGGGAGCTGGATGAGGAGGAAAATTCCAGCTCCAGCGAGGAGGACCGGGAGACCACAGCCCAGCGGCGCATTGAGGAGTGGAAGCAGCAGCAGCTGATGAGGTACAGACCCCTGGGGCTGGCATCAGGACATTTCCTTGTCCCTTGTAAAGGCAGGGGATCCATGGGAGGGCCAGCTGGGTGCTGACATCTGTCTTTATCCCTGCAGTGGCATGGCTGAGAGGAATGCCAACTTCGAGGCACTGCCAGAGGACTGGCGCTCACGGCTGAAGCGGAGGAAAACAGCCTCAAGCACATGAGGCACGTGGGGGCTGTGCCTAGCTCTTGGGGGTTTTTTTGTTTTTTGTTTTTTTTTTACAGATGTACAGTTCCTTTGACCATTGTCCAATAAATCGTAGCAGTTTGGGAAGTGCTGTCTCGTTGATTCTGCTGAGGGCAGGTCATAGATGGGGTTGGGGAGCACAACAGACCCCTGTAAATCCATGCATGTGGATTGTGGAGGGCAGGAAGGCTCTGCAGAGGAAATTGGATGTACTGGATTGAAGGGCTGAAGTGGCACTGCTGGGCCACCTCCAACCCTGGAGACAGATCTGGACCCCTTATGGCAAGAGAGGGGCTGTTCAAAGAAGGGAATGGAGTGGGGGAAGGGTGTGAACCAGGAAGAGCTGGGGGGCTCAACCTGGAGAAAATGAGGTTCAGGGGGGACCTTCTGGCTCTGCACAACTCCCTGACAGGAGGGTGTAGCTGGGGGGTGTGTCAGGCTCCGGTGCCAGGGAACAAGGGACGGGACAAGAGAAAACAGCCTCAAGCTGTGCCAGGGGAAGTTGAGGTTGTACATCAGGAAATCCTTCATGGAAGGTGGTGTCAGGCATCTGAAGGCATGCGCAGAACCATGGTGGAGTCCCCAGCCCTGGAGGTGTCCAAGGAATGGCTGGACATGGCTCTAGTCTGGTTGACAAGGTGGGGATTGGTCACAGGTTGGGCTCGATGATCCTGGAGATCTTTTCCAACCATAATGATTCTGTGAAATCCCTCTGGCTCCTTTCCCAGCTCTGCTCCAGGACCGCCCCATTCCTCCCTGTAGCTCAGCAACCACATCCCAGCCCAGCCCTGGCACAGCCACTGCTGTTCCGGGTCTCCCGGAGCTCTCTCAGCCATGGAGCCCAAAGGGCGCCGCGCTGCCCAGAGAGGGGAGGGGGCTCCGGGGAGGTTTGGTGGGGGACAGGTCCTGAAGCCCTATGACAGCTTCATCCGCACCCACCTGCGCTTCTATGGCTACTTCCAAGGTGAGCCCTGGCCGCGGTGGGGTGTCCCCTTCTGTCCCTGGGCCGTGTCCCCTCCTGCCCCCTGGCTGCAGCGCTATTCTCCCCAAGATGCGAAGACGGGCAGGGAAGAGACTGCCATGTCCCTGGGGGACCCTTCCGGCCCTGGCTGGCAGCGAGGTCCTGGGCACAAGCTAAACCGTGAGTGGGACCCCACAGGCCCTCACAACCCCCCAGCACAGAAAGTGTGGTGAGAGGGCCTCTCCCTGTCACTGCATTGGTTTTGGGGGATGCCCCTACCCCAAGCACACCAGGGCCCTTCCCGGTGCTCTTGCAGCCCCTGGGGTGGTGGAGCAGACCCCCCACCAGGGCAGGCCGGCCCCCTCAACGCAGCCCTGGAGGTCCCCAGGAGAGCCACAGGCTCTGTTCTTCCCTGCTGCCCGCTGGCCCGTGGAGTGTGAAGTCATCCCGGAGACGATTGAGCACATTGGTGAGGGGATGCTCCAGCTGTTCCCCCGCCTCACCCCTGTGCCAGACCACTGCTGTGTCTATGGCATTTGTCTCTAATGTGCCCCCCTCTCCCAGAGTGGGTCCCCCCTGAACCGGAGCCCTTCTGCCCGCCCATGGGCCTGGAGCAGGCCCTGTATGCCCTCGGCGAGGGGCAGGGTACCGTCGTCTACCACTCCAGCCCAGGTACCGGAGCATGGGCAGCACCCCTGCCTGCCTCTGCTCTCTCCAGACACCCACCACTGTCCCTGCTCCCCCCACAGTGCTCCAAGACTCCCGCTTTACCCGTGCTCGAGTCGGGGGTGCCCCGGGGCCTCTCTCCTCACCAGCAGCCCCCTTGGAGGGTCCCCAGGACACCACGCTGCTCTTCGAGTCCCGGTTTGAGAGTGGAAACCTCCAGAAGGCCGTCAAGGTGTAAGAGAGAGGTGGGGGGGGCATGGGCCCTCTCGTGTCAGGCCCGGATCCGGAGCGCAGCCCTTCCCTTCACACAGGGGTCCCTACGAGTATATGCTGACTCTGAGGCCAGACCTGTACACGGCCAAGCACACCCAGTGGTTCTACTTCCGTGTCCAAAACACGCGGCGGGGGCCGCTCTACCGCTTCACCATCGCCAACATGGCCAAGTCCAAGAGCCTCTACGGCCAGGGCCTGCAGCCACTGCTCTACTCCCAGCGGGATGCCCAGAGCCGCGGCATTGGCTGGCGCCGGGTCGGGACCAACATCTGCTACTGTGGCAGTGCAGGGGAGCCGCCGGTGTTCCGGCTCAGCTGGACGGTGCGCTTCCCCCACGATGGTGACACATGCTTCTTTGCCGCCTGCTACCCCTACACCTACTCGGACCTGCAGCGTTACCTGCGCATGCTGGCGGCCGACCCGGCACGCTCGCAGTACTGCACGGTGCAGGCGCTGTGCCGCAGCCTGGCCGGCAACACCGTGTACCTGCTGACCGTCACCAGCCCCGGCGGCGCGGCCGGCAAGCGGGTGGTGGTGGTGAGTGCCCGCGTGCACCCCAGCGAGAGCGGCGGCTCCTGGGCCATGAGGGGATTCCTCGATTTCCTGCTGAGCGCCCATGCGGACGCGCAGCTCCTGCGCCGCCTCTTCGTCTTCAAGGTGGTGCCAATGCTGAACCCCGATGGGGTGGTGGTGGGCAACTCCCGCTGCTCCCTGGCTGGACGGGATCCCAACAGGGCCTATGGGACAGCGCTTCCTGGCTCCTTCCCCGGCGTGTGGCACCTGCGGGCCATGGTCCAGAGGTGAGGCGGGCACAGGGAGCCAGCGGGATGGGGCCGCTCGTGTGGCAGTGCTAGTGGCCGTATCCTGGTCCATGCAGGGTGCTGGCGGAGCGGGAGGTGGTGCTGTACTGCGACTTCCACGGGCACAGCCGGAAGCACAACGTCTTCATGTACGGCTGCGATGCCGGTGGGGACGGCACCGGGACACGGCTGTGCCAGCGCGTGTTCCCCCTGATGCTGAGCAAAAACGACCCCGATAAGGTGGGACACGTATGCCTCAGAGCCATGTGCTGTGGTGACAGTGGGAATGCAGCCACCGTGCCACTTCCCGAGCTGTCCCTGTGGGGTTGGGACCCTGCTGACCCTGGGTCCCCCCAGTTCTCTTTTTCCAGCTGCAAGTTCCAGGTGCAGAAGAGCAAAGAGGGGACGGGCCGGGTCTCCATGTGGCGCCTGGGTGTCTCCCACAGCTACACCCTAGAGGTGGCTTTCAGCGGCTCCACACTGGGTGAGGGGCTGCCACGGCCACGGGGACGGTGCCACGGGGCTGGTCCTAGGTTGGGGAGCTGCCCTTGTTTCCTTTTCCCTGTCTCCTCCAGGTGGGAGAAGCTCCCACTTCAGTGTGGAGGACCTCAAGTCACTGGGCCACCTCCTCTGTGACAGCCTGCTCGATTTCTGCGACCCCGCGCCTGCCAAGGTGGGCTTGGACCTGGCCCGGGGTGCCCCGGTGCCACGGTGACACCGTGACACTGGTGCTGTCCCGCAGCTCCAGCAGTGCCTGGCGGAGACGGATGCGCTGCTGCAGCAGAAGATGGGTCGTGAGCCGGGCTCTGGAGGCAGCTGGAGCAATGTGTCCCCCTCAGACCTTGAGTCCAGGTATGTCACCCCCTGTCACCCATGTCACCCTGTGGTGCCATGGGGGGCTGCAGGTGGTTCTTTCCCCTGCAGCACCAGTGGCTCTGACAGCTCCATGTCCGATGGGATCCCAGATGACTTCTACAGCCCCGACCAGCCGGTGAGTCTCACTGATTTTGAGGTGGGAGGGTCGCAGAGGTGGGGTGGAACAAGGTGACAGAGGGTGCAGATGTCCCAGTGCCACTGCACCACCTTGCACAGACGGAGCCACGCAGGAGGAAGCGGCTGCAGAGACGGAGAGCAAGGAATGCCCTGCACCGGACAGGCCAGAGCCGCACCAGCATCCAGGTGAGCCTGGAGCCACCACATCCATCTGGGCCCCGAGGGGACAGTCCTGCAGGGACACTTGTCCCTAGTGCTGTCCCACTCCTCAAGTGGGTCTGACCCCTCTCCTTTGCCCCTCAGGCTGGGACCCACAGGCATCCAGTTCTTCCTGGTGTCCAGAATGGAGGCGTCAGTGCAGGAGAGAAGCCCAGAGTCACCTCCAGTGTCACCTTTCCCAGGGCAGCTGGAGCAGGGAATGGCCACCGTGCCATCGTGGGAGAGGTGCCTGGAGCTGACCCTGGAGTGGCCCTCCCCAGGGCACCTGAAGTGGGGAATGGCCGCTGTGCCACCGTGAGAAGGCGTGAACTGGACAGTGGCACAAGTGCTGTGACACTCCGCAAGCCACCACTGCAGCCCTGCCACCATGATGCCACGAGTGACTCCTGGGATCCAGCCATGGGAGCCAAGCCAGGGCCATCCTGGCCGCGGAGAGGACACAGGGCCAGGGACAGGGCACGTCCCCGCCCTGTCCCTGCAGTGGCCTCACGCTGCTGTGCCTGTGCTCGGCAGTAAAGATGCTGCCACCTCCATGTCCCTGCCTGGTGCTGTCTGTTCTCATTGTGAAGTCCCCTTGGGGGTCCCCTTGTCCCCCAGCCCTACCAGAGTCTGCTGGCACCCAGCCCCGGGCCACCATGGTATCGCGCTATGCCTGTGGCGTTACCCTGGGCCCTGCCACCAGGGTGTGACCTCTGCTGCCTGGTGTCACCTCAGTCCTGCCACCATAGTGTCACCTTGGGCTCCAGGGATGTCGTGTCACTTTAGCTCCGCCATCCTGGTGTCTCCTCAGCCCTGTCCCCACGGTGCCCCCCCTGTCCCCACGCTGTCCCTTCAGGCCCCGCGGGTGCCGCCGGTCCCGCAGGCCCCGTTGCCATGGCAACACCCCCGCGGCGCCACCGGCCGTTTCCATGGCAGCCGCTACGCGCCCAGAGCGCCCCCCAGCGGCCGGAAGTGCGTCACTGCAGCGACGGAAGCACCGGGGAGGCGGAAGCGGAAGCAGCGGCGGCCGTGGCCGTGTCCTTCTGTGCCGTGACGCCGGGGCGGCACCATGGCGGACGCGGCTTCGCAGGTGCTGCTGGGCTCGGGGCTCACCGTGCTCTCGCAGCCGCTCATGTACGTGAAGGTGCTGGTGCAGGTAAGGGCGGGAATGGCGGGGTTGGAAGGCGGGTACGGGGCTCGGTATCGGCCGCGCGGGGGGTACAGCCTGCCCGTCGCCGCTGCAGGTGGGCTACGAGCCGCTGCCGCCCACCCTGGGGAGGAACATCTTCGGCCGCCAGGTGTACCAGCTGCCCGGCCTCTTCTCTTACGGTGAGTCCGCCCCGGTGGGGCCGCCCCGGCGCCGTCCCGGTGCCGCCGTGGGGTCCCCCCGGGGCTGACGGTCCCCGCTGTCCCCAGCCAAGCACATCGTAAAGGTGGACGGGAGAGCAGGACTCTTCAAAGGCCTCGCCCCCCGCCTGTGCTCCAGCGCCATCGGCACCGTGGTGCACAGCAAAGTGCTGCAGGTACCGGCACGGGCGGGGCGCCGGGCCGGGGGCGCTGCGGGAACCGGGGGTTCTGCCGCCGGGACAGGGGGGCACCGGCACCTCCTGGCTCCCCGCGCAGTGCTGACCCTGCGCTGACCCTGCCTTTTGCTCCACAGCAGTACCAGGAGGCCGAGCAGGCTGAGGTGGGTGCAGAGGTGCTTCCCACGGGGAATCCTTCCCTTCCCTCACCTTCACTTCTCTTTCGGATCCTACATCCCTATCTTCTCCTTTCTCCCTGTTTGCTTTCCTCAGTTCTTCTATTCCTCCCTTCTTTCTCTCCCCTTTCCTTCCTCCTCATCTCTCTCCTTTTCTCTCTCCTTCATTCTCTCCTTCTCTCCATCTTCCCTTCTCCATTCCTTCCTTCTTCTTCCCTTTTTCCCCGCCTTCCTTTCCTCCTCCTTCCCTCCTTTCTCTCTCCCCTCTCTCCCTCCTCCTCATGCCCCCCAGCCTTGGACAGCCCCAGCCCTGCACCCAGAGCTTCTGTCCCCACCCTGCGGACAAGATCCCCTCTCTGGGCCACTGTTCCCACCTGACTCCTCCTTCCCCCTCCAGCCCGGAACCAGCAAGAAGGAGCCGGTGTCCTCGTTGGAACAGGTGCTCAAGGAGGTGAGGAGGAGGAGGAGGAGGAGGAGGAAGGCACTGGGATGTCACATCCCCGTCCCCTCCTGGTGACGCTCCGTTTGTTCCCAGACCTCCCGGGAGATGGTCGCCCGCTCCGCTGCCACCCTCATCACCCACCCCTTCCACGGTAGGTGCCCCCCCATCCCGGGGTGGGGGAGGCTGTGCCAGGAGCCTCCTGTCACTCCCCTGTCACTGCTGTGTCACTCCCCTGACACTCCTGTGTCACTCCTGTCCCTGCAGTGATCACCCTGCGCTGCATGGTGCAGTTCATCGGCCGTGAGACCAAGTACAGGTACAGCCTGGGGGCTCTGGGTGCTCCAGGGGGGGTTTGGGATCCGGGATCCCCCTGACGTTATCCCCTCCTCTTCCTCCCCGTCCCAGCGGGACACTAAGCGCCTTCGCCACAATCTACCGGGAAGAGGGAATCCTGGGATTCTTCGCGTGAGTGCTGGGGGTGACATCGGTGGAAAGGTCCCAAACCCTTCCTGAGATTATCTTGGATCCCTCCAGCAGCTCTGGGTCATTCACCCGAGTATCCTGGCTGCTGTGGGAACAGCCACCAGCTGTTCCCAGCTCTCTGCACAGCTGACATTCCCGGTGTTCCTTCCCTTGCAGCGGCCTCATCCCGCGGCTCCTCGGGGACATCCTCTCCCTGTGGCTGTGCAACATGCTGGCCTACCTCATCAACACATACGCTCTGGAGAACGGGGTAAGCTCTGGGAGCTGACAGGGGGCAGCTCCAGGGGTGTTCCAGGAGCCACCGCCCCGTTTTGGGGGGGATTCAGGTGCTGTCGCTCCTCCCTCAGGTCTCCACCATGACCGAGATGAAGAGCTACTCCCAGGCGGTCACTGGGGTGAGTACAGCCACGGGCGGGAAGGGGATCCTTTCCCTAGGGAGTGGTGTGTGCTCCCAGGATCCTGCAGCTGCCAGGGTGGGGATGGAACCGGGCTGGCATCAGCCCACAGGCCAAGGGATGCTCCATGGAGGACACGTGTGACCCTGTGGAGGTGGCAGGAGTGGGCTCCCTCCCCGGGGTGAAACTCCTGGGGGTTCTCCCTGTGTGGAGGGAAGAGGGAGCTTCCCACCAATCCCTGCTTTCCCTGCAGTTCTTTGCCAGCATGCTGACCTACCCCTTCGTCCTGGTGTCCAACCTGATGGCCGTGAACAACTGCGGGTGAGTCCTTAATCCCACTGCGTCCCTCTGCCTCAGATCAGCTCCTGGAATCACTTTTCCAAAATTCCCAGGCGGAAAAGGTGTTTCCAGCACTCCACAGGGTTGATCCCTCCTCGGTTGAAGTGGGAAAGGGTTGTTTTGGGGTTCAACCCAGTGTGGAGCCACGGAGGGAATGGGTCCCCCCTCCCCGGGTGGGAATGATTCTCTGTGGAAATAATTCCTGGGGGGTCTTCCCTCCTTTTCCCAGGTTGGCCGGGGGTCTCCTTCCCTATGCACCCACCTACTCCTCCTGGCTGGATTGCTGGAGCCAGCTGCACAGGGAGGTAAGTGCTGGAGCTGGGATGCACTGAGATACACCAGGACATGGAGAGGGGCTGGGTGGGAGCCCCATGGGGTTTGGAGAGGCCACCCTGGACCTCGTGTGGCCCCTCCATGGTCGTTTTCCCTTTCCAGGGCAACATGAGCCGAGGGAACAGCCTGTTCTTCCGGAAGGTTCCAGCAGGGAAGCGATACGTGTGGGAGGAGCGGAGGTTCCGCTGATTCCGGAGATGGGGAGTGGGATTGTGGAGCCAGTGCCGGGCTCTTGGAGGCAAAGAATCATGGAGAGTGATGATTTCTATACAGTTTTTTAAAAATCATTTCCTGCTGAGAGCTGAAGGTGCAGGTGTGAGAGTCTCTGTCCATGGGGGTTTCCAGGGAAGAGGGGCTGGCTGGTCATCAGCATTCCCTAATTTATCCAGGGGCTTTTTCCCAGCCTCAGACACTGTTGAGGCTGTTTCCACAGGGGGAAATTCCCTGGCAACCCCAGGTACCATGGGACATGAGGCTGGTGACATGTGGGGGCTGTCAGAAGCGGGGGGAATGCATGCCTGGGAGGGGTTGTTGGACACCTGGAAGGGGCTGTGCACACCTGGAAGGGGTTGTTGGACACCTGGAAGGGGCTGTGCACACCTGGAAAGGGTTGTTGGAAGGGGCTGTGCACATCTGGCAGGGCCCTTGCAAGGCCCGTGGAGGGGGCAGAGGTGAGCGTTGCACACCTGGCCAGAGGTTTGCACACCCAGGGGGTTGTGCAGAGCTGGGAGGTGGGGTCACAGCTGGCACAGGCTGTCTCACACCAGCAAGAGGGACACACTCTGGGGGTTATTGCACACCTGGTGTGGTTATTGCACACCTGGCAGGGGCTGCTGCACACCTGCTGGGGGCTGTTGCATGGCTGGAGCAGGACTCACACACCTGGCAGGGACATTGCAAAGGTGGGACGTGGGTCACACACCTGGCGGCGGCTGTCGCACACCGGGCGGGGGCACGGCCGAGCCGGCAGGTGATTTCATACCCGGCAGGAGCCATTCCACGCCGGAGGCTGTCGCACGCCGAGCAGCGCTGCTGCAGCCCCGAGACCGAAGGGCCGCGGCGGGGGCGGGCTCGGTGCGGGGGGCGGTGCCGGTCCCTCCTCCCTCGCTGCTCCTCCTCGCCCCGTACCGGCGCCATGGCGGGCCCGGGCGGTGCCGGCGGTGCCGGCGGTGCCGGGGACGCCGGGGATGTGCTGAGCGGCAGNTGCGGGGACAAGGACAAAAGGGCAGGCGGCAAGGACACAGGGATGGATTCAAGGTGACAGGGAAGGCGGCAGGGTCATGGGTGACAGGGGCAAGGCAGCAAAGTCATGGGTGACAGGTTCGAGGTGACAGGGACTAGGGTTCTGGTGTGATGGGTTTGGGGTAACGGGCACAGGTGACAGGGGTTTGGGTGACAGGACCAAGGCCACAGGAACGCAGAGAAGGGGTTCAGTTGACAGAGACAAAGCAGTAGGGACACAGGTAACAGAGCAAGGGTTCTGAGTGACAGGGACAAGGCAACAGGGAGATGGGTGACAGGGGTCCAGGAGATAGGGACACAGGTGAGAAGAGTTGTGGCTGGTGGGGGGTCAGAATGACAGGGACAAGGCAGCAGGGTCATGGGTGACAGGGGTTCAGGGGAGACAGGGACACAGGTGATGGGTTAGAGGTGACAGGGACAGATCAGCAGGGACATGGGTGATAAGAGTTCTGTGGATGCAAAAGGACACAAAGCAGTGGCACTGGTGAGGGGTGACACACATGCTGGGTGCCTGCACTGGGTGCAGGGGGGTCAAGGCACAGGGGTGGCACTTTGGGGAGGGGGTGTCACCCCGTCCCTTGCTGACACACCTTCCAGCAGGGAATGCCCGTGGCGCCCGTCGTGGCCAACCTGGGGCCGCTGGAGGCCCTGACGCTGAACCCCAACCCTGATGAGGTGAGTGACTCCTCCCCAGGCCTGCTCCCCTCCCCGTGGCAGCCAGGCCTGGTCACTGTGGTGTGTGCTGACAGGTGGAGGAGGTGTTCACCCTGCCCCTGGCTCACCTGCTCCGCGAGGAGAACCAGGGCTACACCCACTTCCGCACGGCCAGCGGCTACGGCTACACCTTGCCCGTGTTCCTCAACGGCCCCCACAAGGTGTGGGGGCTCACGGCCATCGTCACCGAGCTGACTCTGGAGCTGCTGGTGCCCGGCCGCTACCGCAGGAAGACCCACGTGCCGCCCCGGAAAGCCCCGGCCTGAGCGGGGAGGGGCAGGGGGCGGCTCCAGGATCCCCGTGCCTCGGTTTTGCACGGGGGAAAGGGCTCCGAGCCCAGCGCTGATGTCGCACACTGTGATTCAGTAAAAGCCATGTTTGGAACTGCCCCGGGCTCTGAGTTGTGGAGTTTGGCCAGGACAGCTGTCCCCTGGCACGGGCACAGGAGGAGGAGGAGTCCTGGTGCCACAGGAGCAGGGACAGGGAGTGTGGAGTCCCCAAGAAGGGGACTGTGTCTGTTAATACCCCACAGCCATTGCCTCTGCCCCAGCCCCAGTCCCACAGAGGAGCTGTGGAGCCTCATGGAAATACAGGATCTCCCCTCGAGGGTATCCAGGCCCCAACTGTGCATGGATCCCACGATCCCAGGGGATCTCCTGCTCCAGGGGAGGCAGGACCCAGAGGCCCTCTGCCCCATCAGTCCCTTCCCACCATTTTATGTCCACAGCAGAGCCTGGGAGCACAGCAGCATTTATTGAAGACCCTCTGGAGAACCCTCTGAGTGCTGCCAGCACCCCATAAATCCCTCCCAAGCAGGAGAAGGGAGGCATGGTGGTGAATCCTTACACTGACGCCGCTCGGCCTTTGGCCTCGTTGTAGTGCCGCATCCTCTCCTCCAGCTCGGGGCGGAAGTGGCGGATGAGGCCCTGCATGGAGCAGAGGAGCTGGTTAATGGGGTGGGGGAAGGCTGCTGGCTCCCCCAGGTGCCCCGAGCCCCTCACCTGCACGGGCCAGGCCGCGCCATCGCCCAGGGCACAGATGGTGTGTCCCTCGATCTGCTTGCTGATCTCCCAGAGAGCGTCGATCTCGGCAGCCTGTGCGTCACCCCGCACGAACCGCGCCATCACCTTGTTCATCCAGTCCACGCCTGTGGGATGGGAATTGGGATGGGGATGGGTCCCTGCAGTGCCCCCGCCCTGCAGCCCCTCACCCACGGCCCCCTGCTCACCTTCCCGGCACGGGGTGCACTGCCCGCAGCTCTCGTGCTTGTAGAACTCGATCAGGCGCGCGATGGCTTTGACGATGTCGGTCTGGGAAGAGAGGGAGGGAGGGGAAGGTGATG
>VZTZ01045726.1:0-13645 GCA_013400955.1 Drymodes brunneopygia | reverse complement strand
GACAGAAGAAACCCCCCTAGCTACAATAGACATAAAACTGGTAATTGTTAGGAAATCTCTTTTCCCCCCTGTGTTTTCAGGTTCTTTTAAGTTTTGTTGAAAGAATGGACTAAACAGAAACAATTTTAATATGGCATATTGTCTAATTGTGAATATGAAGTTTTGAACAAGTCTCACATTTTCTGATCTAATAAAGCTCTGCTTCAGTAGAGTTTATACAGGGCTTCTCCTTCTTGTCCTCTGCAGTTAAATAAATTTAACACATCTTTTCTGAGACGTTTAAAGTTGGACATCTAACTTTTTCAGCGTGGTCTCCTTTTGTTATAGTCAACAGAAAGTTAGGCATAACATGAGACCAATTCATCTCACCCCAAAAGAGGCACCCAAAACAAATCAGTTGAAAGTTCTTGGCAGTACTATTTCTTCTACCATAACTATAAACTTGGCTTACTAGTGCAGACATCCAGCTTCCAAATACCTGCAGTTAGCTGAGATATGTTCCACTTAGAATACTATATTACCTGGAAAACCTGTAACTTTTTACTGCTGGAAGACATAATTTATCTGCGCAGAACATCTGGTTCTTTCTCTGATAAGTGAGTCTCAGTAACCTAAGGCACAATGGTAAATCTCTGCATGGTGTGAAGATGTTCTAAAAGAAATAATTCATGAATAAACTTGGCCCATCTTATTCACAATATTAATCTCAAGGAATTTTAACATCAAACTCAAAACATGGAAGAAAGAATGAATCTAGCAGAGAGGTTGTGAGTTGCTTGTCCACTGTGTATCTTGAAAACACCTGTATTCTACGATTCTCAGAGTTCCTATTTAATATATTTATTTCCAGAGTACCTATAACCTCTCAGGGCCTAGAGTACTAAGACTTCGGATTTTTGCCCATAACCCACTCAATGACTTGACATCTTCTTGAAGTTTTTTTCCCCCTTTTTATATTGAAGTTTTTCCTCATTAGATTATATGTCTGTCTATAACCTATTCCTCCTCTGGCCTCCTGCTTCAGAACCTCAGTAACTCTAGTGCTTCCTCTTTCATTAGTCTGTCTTTCCCCCTGCATGATGAGATTGGAAAAATAAGGACAGATATACCATCCTTCTAGACACATTCTGCCTTCCATTCTGCCTACACTTTGTCCAAGACCAATTACGTACTATATAAGTCAGTTCTGTGCTCATGGGTACAAGAGATATGTGGAGCTACTTGAGGAAGTCCAGCAAAGGGTCACAATGTTGATTAAGGGACTGAAGCATGTGCCATGTGATGAAAGGTTGAGAGAGCTGGGACTGTTCAGGCTGGAGAAGAAAAGACTCACAAAATTCCATGTGAACACAAGAAAACTTCTTTTTTTTTTTACTGTGACAATGGTCAAACACTTTAGCAGATTGCCAAAGTGATTGCATATGCCCCTGAGGATATGCAAAACTTGAATGGACATGGTCCTGGGCAACCTGCTCCAGTTGTCCTTGCTCTGAGTTTAGGCACTGTACTAGGTGATCTCTAGAGATGCCTTCCAACTTCAGCTGTTCTGTGGTTCTCCAATTAGATTTGAAATATAATTAGAGACATCTGTCCAGGTTCTTCTAGTAAAAGTGCCTCTTTTACTGTTAGGCATTATCTAACTTTATCTAAGTTCTATGCCTTCCTATCGAAGTCCAGCAAGTCCAGAAATCCAATAGCTAGCTCTGTACTAGAAAGGGTGTGGATTGTCCTGTTTATATGCCTGGTCACTCATGCATACAAATATAGGCCTGCATGCAGGCAATTTCTTTTGAATAACAGACTCCTGAAGTTCTGACATACAGACTGTCAATTAATGTCAGTTTCGCTGGAGTGGAGAACATTTAGCTTTGTCTTAACAGACACTGCAGGCATTTTCCTCCTTCATAGACCATGTGCTCAACATTCTTGTTCCTTGTCCTATAAGTTGGGTTTAATGATCTTACTTCTGTCCTCACCAAGGAAAAATATTAGTAGGTGGTCAATTGTCAAAGTAAGCCCAGGGCAAAAGAGTGGATCACTGAGGTCACACCAGCTGTTCTCTGAACAGTACTAGGCATGTAGGATGAAACACTCCTCTGAGAAAACATCTGCAGATTCAAGTACCTTTGCACCCAGAAATAGATTGCTCCATAGGATGCATCTATCGATGACTTACATTCTTCTTCACAGCATGTTTTTACACATTATGAGCAGTCGCAAAAAAAGGTGGAAAGAGACTCTCAGTTTGTCCTGCTGTAGCAAAAGTTTCAGGCAAGTACAAAGACAAAAATTCACAGTTGGTGCTGTACAGAACATGATAGAGAAACTTTCATCTGTGATTCCACCTTTTATGGTGATTAGGATTATTGTCTTGACAGAAATAATTGTCAGTTGGTGTTAAAGCCAATTCTGCTTGTTGTCTTTATCACATGTCAACAATTACTAGTCAATTTCTATCCAGATTTTTTCAAGTGCATGAAGTCCTGATTTTGCTAAAGCTTCCTTCACACATCTCTTACACAAGTGAAAAATTTTATTTGTAGTCTTGTTGTATAGAACTAAAGCTATGAAATTTGAGACTATTCCAGAGATATGAAGCAAGTCAGAAAAATTGCAATGAGCCATTTCTTCTCCGAGTAGAAACACCAATTACTTAGGAAGCAGCAGTACATTTTGAATGTACAGAAATATAATTTCTAGGTGGAGACTCCTAAGACCTTCTTCCTCTATCCACTGGCTATACAGCAAACTCAAGGAGAACTGTTCCAGTTGGCTTATCAGATGAATTTGAATCATAGGAGAAGTTGCTGTGAGTGGTTACGTTGTTTGTCTGGTGAAATTTGTTACTTTCAGACTCATGGGCTGTAGCTAGACGAATTACTGCTTCACAGATAGAATCCTTTAAAAAATAGAAATGATGAACTGCTATTGCTTAGTCACCAGTAATTGAGTGCCACTAGTTGCATTAATAAAATAAGAACATTTCCCATCAGTATTCACATAAAAAATTAACTATTAAAAAGCATAGTGTTAAGACTCTAGATAGACTGACATACTAATTTAGGAAAAAAAAAATCAATAATAACTGTACTGAATGTAACTATCTAATCCAAATAAACAATATTGCTTGTATTTGTGATAAGTATAGAGGGATATATACTGTAAATAAAAATGTTATTAATTCTGCTCTTTGCAACAGTAATGTTGGATAACAAACTGAATAATAAACATATTTTTAAAAATATAGGCATGTAAAATAAATATTTGTGTTCCTTCATACCAGCTTGTTGCTCCATACTTGTGGAAGTGAGAATGGACCAGTTCTCAGAATTTTAATAATAGATGTCTAAATCATTTCTCTATATAAAAAGATACTGGAATAAAATGTTCCGGGTTTTTTGTAATCTCTAAACCAATAGTGTATTTTTTTTCATTGTATATTATATGTATTGTGAGCAAACTCATTAGAGTCTCTCTTTTAATACACGTGCATGCATACTTATAAATAACTCTGAGATTCTTAACAAGAAAGGATGATTATATTCCACATGTATTAAAATTAAAAGTGGCCCGTTTAAAATTTATGTAGTAAATAATTAAAGGTGTAAATATGTTCAATTATTAAAGCTTACAAGCTACAAAAACTATCCATGATTTGTATAAAAATAAATTCATTAGAAGAGGGTAGCTTACAATAACATGTGTACTTATGGTATTTTTATCAGAAACTTGGTAATTCAGCACTTAAAAATTATTTAATGAGTTTCTATAATTGTTCATAGCTTATCTGAAATAAGTCTGCCAAATAATGTAGTACTTTTAATGGGAATGCACAAAAAAAATCTTGAAAAATATTGAAAAACAATGTAAAATTCTACACTTTTTCTAGCTGACTATCTCCTCAAATATTTAGGAATATCTGAAGCATGTTAGGAAGAGAATGAACAAGCGATTACCTTTGTCTGTTTTCAGTTACCATTTTTCTTGATCTGATTTTCCCCTATATAATGCTGCACAAATGGGTTAAAAATTACAGCTGGAACAAAGGAATAATACAGACTTTGTAACATTTCCAGCTTTATCAAGAGCATTTTTCTGGAGATTCTCATTAAGCTGAGTGACTTTTAATATCTGCAGAACTACTTCATCATTCTTCAAACCTATCAATAAGCAATCAGTTTTAGATCAGAAGTCATTATTAATACTTGGAATCCTATTTCAAGCTTGGACCTCTGCTAGGGACAGAGGACAGGCTTGGAGGCTGCTGCTATTATCAAGCACTGAAAGCATTTCCCTTTTTTTTGTTCTTGGTTGGTTGGGTTTTGCTTTTTTTTGGTTACTTGAGGAAGTCCAACAAAGGGGCACAAAGTTGAATAAGGGACTGCAGATGACTGGTTGGTAGAGTCATTTTGACAAAGTACAGTCCTCTTCATGTAAGTCAGGATCCAAGTCTGATATTTTAACTAAGTTTCCATTTGAAGGAATTTTGCTACACAGGGCTATCTTTATTATTCCTTACTGATTGCTGGTATTTATTAGAATAATGTCTGTAGACTCGACTATTGTTCTATTCCTATTCAGTAATTATTCTGGCATAGAGATTTTAAGATTTTTTTAAGAAAGCTTGATCTCATTAAATCAGACAAACCATAAATACAAGTAGTACATTTTCTTTGCTATTGCCAAGGTCATTAATATCTATGGACATTAAAGTGAAGAAAAAATTTTTTCAAGCTTTCCTTCACAGAAGAACTCGGCCAACACTCATATTCCACACAACCTTTTTCCTTAAAATAGTAGCTATCATGCTCTTTTTCATGTACTTTGTCATGAGTATTTTCAACTTCCTCATCCCAGAAACACGACCATTACTGTTTCTTGCTTGCAACTGCCTTGTTAGCTCTCTGATAGTTTGCTCCAAGCAATGGCTTGGTCACTGTCACTCTTGAGCAATTTAACTCAGAATGTCTTTGGCACCTGCTCTATATCTCCAATTAGGGATTATTTTAAAACTATAAATGTACCCAGAGATAAAGATATTGGCATATTTTTTGATTAATGTAAAATAAAGAAAGAATTTACTTTTAAAAATGTAGGAACATGATTGCGATGTTCTTCTCTTAGGAGTGAAATGATTCATGCATCATATTTATGCTTTTACAAGTCTGATATGCACTCCTAATTCATTGTATTTCAAAGACTATTTAGGCATTCTGTAGAGTACAAATTCTGTAGAGCTTATAGGAAGCTGTACAGTAGATGTGATTCATTATCTTGATGTTTTCTAGTTACTTTAAAAAAAAAAAAAAAGCCTGCACTGTCATTCTTCATTAGTCTGAGTATTTTTTCTGCTCAGAAATCAATACCCTCCTGAGGATTTTATCAAAATGCAGATAGAGGTCCACATCTGGCCTCAGATTCACATGAGAAACTTTCTGATACACGGACATATAACTTTGAAGACAAGGAACAAGATCAGACTAGGAACCAGGGCCCATAAACCAAATACCTGACCATCTTCATAAATAACTGTAAATGAAAGATGGGATACAAGAATGTGACAAAAAGGAGTGGAACTGAAAGCACGTGCTTGAGTTAAAATGATGTAGTGGTTTAACCCTATCCAGCAACTAAATGTCACACAGTTGCTTGCTCACTCCAGTCACAGTGGGATGGGGAAGAGAATCAGAAGAGTAGACGTAACAAAACTCATGGATTGTGGTATAGACAGTTTAATAGGTAAAGCAAAACCCACATGTGCAGGAAACAGAAAACAAGGAATTCATTCACCACTTTTTATGGGCAGGTAGGTGTTTAGCCATCTCCAAGAAATAAGTGCTCCCTCACACGTAGTGGTGACTTAGGAAGTGAAATGACATCTCTCAAAATTTTCCTGTCTTTCTTCTTCATTCAGCTTTTGTTGCTAAGCATGACACCATATGGTATGGGATAAACTTTTGGACTGCTGGGGTCAGCAGTCTCAGCTGCATCCCCTCACCACTCCTCGTGTACCTCCAGCCTCCTCACTATTGAAGTGTTATGAAAAGCAGAAAGGGCCTTAACTCTGCATAAACAGTGCTTACCAACATTGTTGTCACCCTAAATCCCAAACACAGCATTACACCAGCTACTATGAAAAAAATTAATTTTATCCCAGTCAAAACCAGGACAAAGTCCCATCCTTAGACTATATTACATACATCATGCTCAGACACCACACTATCAAAAACAATCTCAACACAGATACCATTCCCTTAATCTACATATCACCTGTGTAAAAGTTCCATAAAATGCCCCAAAAATTTCCACAAATACCTAAAAACCATCCACTGATTTCATTTAGTCTGTGACTTTGGGCTCCATCTATTACAGTGAATGCAGAATAGGAGAGTTGGTGTTTTGTGTGGAGTAACTGGGCACCAAAGACAGCTCAGGTTGTGTCTCTGCTGTATAAGTTTTTCTCCACCAGTTTTTGTGGTTCCTGATATAGAAATCCCTTGGAACATGCAACTCAAGCCATGGTTTACAACATTTTAAAGGTGTATCCATCACAATCTCCACGCAGGTCACTTTGGGTTAGGTTTAATACCATAGTGACCTCCTCTTGCCCTTGATCTTAACATTATCACCAAGACTGATGTTTCACAACCTTTCAGAAAATTACACTATATTATAGCTACTATTTAGACACATTTTAAACAAAAAAAAAATGGTTTAAGTGTCTCATTGTTTAGAATTACAGAGTAAGGTCCCTAAAGGATGCATAAAAGCATAAAATCATTCAACCAATTTATGAGGAAATCATAGAGAAAAACAACAGGGTAGCTGCAAGCAACTAACTAACAAAATTAATGACTAAATGGAGGATGAATATTGCAATTCTAATTTACCAGCTCTAGAAAAACTTTAGCGGACAAACTAGTATTCCTCCACCCTGTATAAAATTTTCTTAAATATAGTACTGTGATGCTTTCTCACACTCAAATGTGTTTTCATAGACAGAAATCAATATTTATTATTGTTGAACCTATATTAAATTTTCAAATGCTTTATAGGGAAGAATAAAAATCCCAGATGACAGCTTGGTTATTTATAGTTAAAGACAAAAACTATTAGCACCTTTGAAATGAAAACCATGGGTATGGTGAGCCCTTGTGGGAAAATTTAACATAAAGATTACCAGAGCCCTGCAAAAATTAATGAGAATTTTTCCAGAGGCTATATTATACTATAATAGGATGCTATTCCATAAACAGCAATTATTTATATAGATTTATATAAGAAACATAGTGCCATCATAGGCAGTATTATTACTTTATCAGCATGACTCCTGTGATTCACAAGACATTCTTTGTCCTGTTAAACAGAGTGTGAATATGTCAAAGTGAAACCAGGAAAGCCCTTATTTTAACGAAATTTTAACATTACCAAAACAAGTCTTTCCAGTCAATTCTGACATTACAGTTCAGAATACAACTAGAAGACTGTCAGCTAGTTCATACTGATCATGAACCTAAAGGTAAGCTTTTAATTCAGACTGCTCTAGTGGAATTTTAAAGTTCTTAGGACCAGAACCAGGAAACCTGTTACACTAAAATTGCATTTATTTTTTGCTATTTCTAAGACAGTCTTGGTTTTGGAAATAATGGTAAAAATCCATTGTTTCTTCATAACTGAAAGACATACTCATATGGATACACACAGATATAAAAAATCATATCATATACACACAGGCACAAATATATATACATTGGGATAATAGAAAGTTTGTCTTTAAAAAACGAGTTGAAATTCTAGAGAACTGATCATTTTTAGTTATATTGAATGTAATGGCTTCCTTCTTCTAATAAAGATAGGATCCTGCTGTTGAAGCCTGTAGGGCCAAATTATACAGTTTATGAGATAGCAGCTTTACTAAACCAATGGAATATGATAATAACAGTGAAGTGTGGTTTGCTATGCTTGTGTATAAAGAGGCAAGGTTACACCCATACTGCCCTAAAGTTCTTAACTCTATAAAACATTGTTAGTGTATTTTTAGCTTACATTGCTTGTCTCTCTTCAAAGGATTCTACATGTTAGCTATAAGTATAAAGCCAGAGAATTCTGAAATGTGAGTGTTTGAATAACACTGATAAACATTTAAAAGCCATTGTGGCATTACCCTGAATATCTGGACCAGACCTATTTACAAACAGAACAAACAGCTAAGGGAAAAACAGCAATAGAAGCTACACTTTTATAGCAGTAAATCCATCTGTTGTTCATTCTTCACAGACTTAATAATTCATTAAATATATAAATCAGTCATTCCTGCCATGGTGATAATTCACATCATCACTATGCACAAGATGGATACATGTCACACAACACCTGTGCTGACAGTTTCTGTTTACAAGAACTATTTTCCTTGCAAATTCCAGTGTTGGCAATTTTGCCTTTTGCACTGAAGGAACTCTTCTCTTACACACTCAAACCACAGCATAAGAGATTTGTATGTTCCAAGATAAGCAGTAATTATGCCAGGATTTCCTTCTAGAACTGAAAGTTTTACTTGAAAAGAAGTACACATAGATCCTTTTGAAAGGATCTCTAATGAAGAATGAAAGGGATATACTCATCCTACCAGGAGGAAATATATGGATGGGGGGAAAGGGCCAATTTGAAAACACTGTTTCCTTGATCAGTAATTGTTCACAGAGAAATATAGTAAACTCACCTGGGGCCATTAGTAGAAATCATTTTCCAGTAGCATCAATTAGAAATTTGTGTTCTGAATCTGTGCTTGTAAGTGCTGTCAATAAGCTTAGATACCATAAACTGAAAGTTTTCATCATTCCATATTTCTGTCAAACCCTGCATTCCTTATGAATTCCATAGCTAACTCCACTTGACAAAGACCTAATTCACAGTTTTCCTTTTTACCCTTAGGCATCTTTTCCTACTGTTGATGCAAAAAAAGGACCTAAATAAACTGCCACATTTGTTACTATAGATTCCTCACACTCCTGCACACATGAACACTGGCAAATGCACAGTGAAAGAAACAGTTCAGAAAAGAAATACAACTCTTTTGTCTTTGTAAAGACAAAAAACCTTCACAGAATTAGCTTAATTTTGAAAGTTTCATTGACTTTGCTTTCTATTAATAATGACTTCAAAAATAAATACACAAACACTTTCTGCCTATGTGAACAAAGCATAAACACCTCAGGATGAGATTGACTTAATTACACTGCAAAGTCCTTACACTTCAGACAAGCCCTTCATGTATTTAATGTGAAGGGGATCTTTCAGTTGCTGTCATACAACAGAGGCTGAATAAAGGTCACTCCGTGTGCTTAGACTCCATAGTTGCAATGATTTTACAAAATGCAACCATCAAAAGGGTTTTCCTTTTCATTCCTCTGCTGCCATCTGTGCACTTTGGGCCAAAAGATGCTTCAACTCATGAAAGATGCAAAAATATATTAAAAAAAAATTCTTCAGTTAATTTTTTTTAACACTTTTCAAGATCCAAACCACTTCAAAATATTTATCCTAAGTTACAAAAAAGGTTCCCCTATTTCCTTTTCATTTGAAGCATTAGGAAATTTTTCACTATGATAGTGAGACGCTGGAACAGGTTTCCCAGAGAAATTGTGCATGTCTCATTCGTGGAAGTGTTCATGGCTAGGATGAATGGGGCTTTGAGCAACCTGTTCTACTGGAAGATGCCCCTTCCCATGGCAGATGGTTTGGAACTAGATGATCTTTATGGTCCCTTCCAACCCAAACCATTCCACAATTCCATGATTCTGTGAAATAAAACTTTGAAAAGAGGATGCGGACATGAAATCATATTTTCTGACAAATATGTTGAATGGCTCTAAAAGGTTAAAGTGAATATGGGCAATTTTCACATTCCTACTAGGATCTAATAATGTTTAATTTCTCATTGAGGCAAAGGTATTATATTTCTCCTAGGGCTTTTTGGGTACAATTTCTAAAGCTTTCTTTTTTCCTTCTAAATTTTAATGACAGAATAATTACTGTATGAATTGAACTTGCTTATATAATTAACACAATGTAAAGGCATAAAGGAATAAAATAGTACTATTAAAATTTTGTATAACATAATGTCTCAGACAAAGCTCCACAACTGTACTTCAAGTATCTGTCCAATAAAATGTCATTACCTCCTCAACATGACCCAATCTCTGAAGTTCCTTTAAAGTAGAAGCTGGGAATTTTCAGAGGTATTGACAAAAATAACTAATGTTATTAGGGTAGAGCTAATTTTCTTCCTATTAGCTGGCACAGTGAGTTTTGGATTTTGTAAGAGAAGTGTGTTGATGGCACACTGATGTTTTGGTTGTTGCTAAGAAGTGTTTATATTAAGTCAAGGACTTCTTAGCTTGTCATGCCCTGCCAGTGAGAAAGCTGGAGTAGCAGGAGGAGTTGGGAAGGGACACAGCCAGGACAACTGACCCTAGCTGATCACAGGGATATTCCATACCGTATGGCATCATGTTCATCCTATAAAGCTGGGGGTAAAGCTGACATGTCAGAAGATAGAGTGCCATGCATTCGTAAAATTTTCAGATAATACTTAATTTCTAATAAACTACTCAGAAGGGCAGTTTTTTAGTAGTTTTACAAAATTAAATCCTTTTTTTCTTATTGAATGTAACTCCTCCTGTCACCTCCCCCCCCCTCGTCCCACCCAGTATGGAACGGAGTAATATTTACATCACAATTTTCTCTTCCTTTGTGGTATTCAGACTATATTGAAATGTAAAATGTGAGAGCAATATGTTCACTTCTTCCAATGGTAAAATGATATTTGAAAAACAGGTTTTAATAGATAAATGCTTTTATGTCTGTACATACATATACTTTTACAGGCACAGGGAGAGAGAAGGGGAAAAAAGAAATCACCTTGGATACAAAGTATCCTTCAAAACATAATTCTTCACAGGCACATAAGGACAGAGATGATTTTAAATGACAATGTGAGCTCAAAGGCCTAACCTGCATATATCTAGTGAATAAATCAATCTGTCTTATTCTATTAAATTATTATCTGTGCTGATTATCTCCTGCTAGGAATTATTTTTGCCTTCCTTTGACCAAATTGTGTTGAGAGAGGTCACAGCAGCAAATAATTTATTTTAATTGGGTAAAGAATTCTATCCAACAACTGGTCTCTTCTCTTGCCAGCTGAATTGTCTGCTCAACAAACAAGACATACTTTCTTATACGTGTGTATGCACTATTTAATTTCAAATGCTTGCAAAATAAATTTCTATTAACTAGTATTAAAACCATAACTTCCTCTCCAACTGTTCTGCTTCTATTCCCTTCCAAATTTTCATTGCAGCTATGTAAACAAAACACAAGCTCTTTGGTAAATGGGAATTACCTTTGTAAACACTTGAATGTCTTCTTAAGAGAATATACAGGTGAACACAGTATGCAATTTTATATTTTAGATAAGTGTGGTAAGGCAAACATGGAGGTCATCATTGCTCAGTGTAAACAGTTTTCATTTATGTATTTTAAACAACCCATCATTCTGAAAGGAGTCTTTAGTCTCAATTTTTTTGTGAATTGAGTTCAAGGAACATAAACTATGCATCATGGAAAACTCTCCCCAGTCATGCTGCTTAGTTGAGAAACCATGTTAAAGGCAAAGTACAGTCAGGTTTTTAAGTATCATACAGAAGATTTTAATTTTTTTTTATTTATTCCCAGAAGATTGAAAAGACCCTGTCCATATTTTCCATAGCAGAAGAACACAGTGCAGACCTCAGAACTAAGAAAGATGGAAAAGGCTGTCACTAACAAAGTCCTTTAATAAGTCTTTAATCCATGTGCTGCACAATGCAAAATCTATCCATGAAGGAATGCAGAGCAGCTGAATAAGAAATTCTGCAGAGACTTTCAGGTAGCAATGGTTTAAAGAATTCCTCGTTGCCCTCCAACTTCACACCATTGCTTTATTATGAAAGGAAGGAAAATTTTCATTTGTTTCCATATTTACTCTTATGTATCATACTTTATCTGCCTCTAAAGTTTGAACAGACTTGCAAGCAGACTTTGATAACAAAACACAAGGCATTTGTATGAAAGTATAACAGCTCATTATCTGTGCCTTTGTGAGGTATCTTGCTGCTGGCCCAGATGGAGCTGATGGCTAAATATAAACAACCTCAGAGAATTAATTAATAAAGTACAAAACAAGCCTTTTAAAAGGACACGTCATGTAGACTAGATCCAGCTTTCTTTATAATTTAAAATGTTGTCTGTTTGAGTATATGTAATGCAATACAATGTCATCTGACACAGTTCTGACCACAACCTCTCAAGCTACAGTTAATTACACGCATGATGTCAGTTTTTTTAACAACAATTAAAAAGAAGAGCAGATAGTGCTCAATAACATGAATTTTTTAATTTGACCTTCCTTCCCTCCATCAGGGAAAATTGTCTTTTCTCCAATTTCATCTAGACAGACTGTTTTCTTCCCAGTAAAGTCTGCCTCTGGGCTCTGGCCAGTTCAGCACTGACTGATACAAGTAGTGAGGATAGAGCAGAACAAGATCTTGCAGAGATGGGGCTCATAATTATTTGTCACACAGATTCTCAGGAAAAATTACTGACTAGGCTCAACTGATGAAGACACTGCATCTTTTGCTGAAACTCATAACTATGAATATGAACATTTGCTGGGCAGGGCTCGCTATGGGGCAGGGGGTCCCCAAGCTGTCCCTATGAAGTAGGCGGCACTATGGGGCAGGGNGCTCATGCTGCTGTTCTCAGCTGTTCAGGATAATCATCTAGAGGGTAGAGAAGTCACCTGGAGCCCAGAGTCTTTAGAAATTCTGTGGCTACTCCTGTCACTGGTCATTTCTCATCAGTGTACTGAAAAAAAAAAGCTCTATAACTTTTGGAAAAAAAACTTGGGTATAACTTGAATACTTATAGTGTTTTGATCATATTCTAGGACAAGAACTACAACAAAAAATAGCAAAAATCATCTTCCTTTTCTTTATTTAGAAAGAACCATTCACCTTACATATAAAAATATATTTAGATTCTCAAAAGAAATTATTTTGCTGTCCTTCTTCACTTATTTACAAACTGACATAGAACAAAGAATTCTATTTTACCTTTTTTGTAACATAAGCTTTCATAAGTTTATAAAGGGCTTCCCCAAAAGTAGCTTGGCACAGATTTTATTTTACATGCAAAATTCCTCAAATTATTTTGTCACATTGACCAGATCAGAACTTTGGATGATTTTAATAAACCTGTTCTGATTTTTTGGACTACACAGACCTCGATTACATATATATGTAGAGAGACACCTCAGAACAAAATTTGAAACAGTGATGAGACTTTTCAGTAAATGCATTTTTAGTGCAGTGCCAGAACAAAATCAATGCACTTTAAGAACATCCTGCTACTCTCTGGGAACAGCTAATCCAGCAGTGAAAACGTTTTCAAATGTATATCTGCAAATATAGGATTACATTCCCATTTCACCATATATAGTGATTGTTATCTTTTACAAAAACAAGCACTAGGTGTTTGTTTTCTATTATAATCAGATTTTTGTGTTACCTAATATAACTTGGTATAGCTAAGGTGGGTTTCTTCT
>VZTZ01045717.1:0-95797 GCA_013400955.1 Drymodes brunneopygia | reverse complement strand
AGACAGGCTCTCACTTCCCACATCATCCTGCTGAGCATGCACTCCGTCTGTTCCAGCTTCAGTTCCTCTCTACGGAATAGGAGAAATCTGAATGGCACCTTCTGTTTTTAAGTGAGTTTTCCTCTGGGTCATGGGCATGACCTGATCTTTACAAACAGAATTTCGGAAAAAAGACTTTGCAGAGTTTCTGCATAGCAAAACTCTGGAAACTCAGGCTGGTGAAGTATCAGCCCAGCCCTGGATACTGCTTCCTGTACCAGACAGAAGTCTTCTAAGATTAACTTGATTTTTTCCACATGGAACTGAATTTAACTATGCTTATGCAACCAATTTATGCTGAAATACATATGTAAACACAGTACAAGGAAAAAGACACTTTTGAAGGGCTTCTGAAGATATAAATTGGTAAGGGCACCCTGAAGATGTTACACACATTACGTAAAGGCAAACTACTAGTCTCCATACCTTTGGAAAAAGAAATGTTGTGAATGGTTCTACAGGAATTTATTTATAGTATATTATATAATGCTCTTTGAATTCTGGTAGCAAAGACTTCTGTAAGTCCCTTACAGGCACTAGGATGCACTTCAGTTTGCTTCATTTACTGTTTATTGGGATTTCAGTTCTGCTCTCCTCTGCCAATAGTTAATTAAAAACTTCTGTATTACTTGACTACCACTGAAAGACTGTAGCTGAGTGGATAAAAGTTCCATCTCTACAAAAGTTGTGATATTTTTGTTCACAATGTTCCCTTGCAGTTTTTCTCCTCCATGTAATATGAATGCTGGTATTTTTATCTCTGTCAGCCTTAAACTCTAGAATTTTATTTGATAGTTCAAGAATATTGCAAGATTTAAAAAACCCCAACTAACCAACCAAAACCAACCAAGGAAAGGCAGCTAGCATGCAGGATTTAAGATTGGCAAATACAGTTCTATTTTATTTTGGTTAATTTTGTTCCTATTACTTTTCCTTTCTTTTAGATATCTTCTTTTTTTAATGTCTTGATATATTAGGTATGTTCAGCAATGCATTAGGTATGTTCAGCATTTGTGAGGTTTTCTGAACACTCTGTAAATTTTAATTAACTGGTTAGCTTTTCTGCCAATGTCAGTGTTTTTCTATGTGCTCTGAACTAGGTAACCATCTCTGATGACTAATTCACTAAGAAGATTTTTGTTTAGCCTTTAAAATCCAGTTTTTAGAAAATGGTCTTTCAAATAGAAATAGATGTTGGTGAAGTTAAATTAATTTCACCTAGTCTGCATTAAAAAAGTCAGCTGCATGAATCAGTGTGTCTGCTTGACTGGGTTTTATTTCAAGTAAGAGAGTAATGGTTAAACAAAAAATCTTTCACCACTGCAGACCATTGGTGGAACACTACTCACATTAATGAGAGAGTATTCTCAGAAACAGCCCAAGTCAGAACTAGGTTAACCATGAAAATTGTGTAATTGGGACTAATTTGACTCCTGTTCTCCTGGGTTCCTGCCTTGGATGTGTAGAGTACAGTGTCTTGGGAAGAGGAGGCTACAGCTGTCTATGTTTCATTCATCTTAACTACAGAAATACCTGTTGTTTTTTTTTCCTAAAATATGCTAATTTTTCCTGTGCTTGGACTTGTTTGCAAAGCAGATAAGTTTTCTGATTTGGCACCCCTCCTCTTACAACAGGGAAAAGTCAGTGCAAATCCCAAGTACCACCAGGCAGTCCTTTATTTGTTTATCTGCCTACACCAAAACAAATCCCAGCTGGTGGCAGCAGGTTGGTGTGGAACCTTGGGCGGGCCAAGATTCCTCCTAGAAAGGTTATTAATACCCTTGAGGTAAAACATGTATTGAAATGTCTTAATGGGGGAGAAAAAACAAGTTTCTCTTGGAAAAGTAAATGTCTCTTCTATCACTGCATGGCAAAGCTCTCTTGCTAATTGACCAAACTGCATTTGTATGTTGTAGGATTGGGTTCGATTCTGCTCCAGACGGCTGGGACTAAGATGAGAGAACTCTGAAGTTAGGTCTTAAAATATAATGTTTATTGTAAAGGGGCATATGTGCAGAGGACCTGCCAAGGGCTGCCAGACGCAGCCCGGAGCAGGTCAGAGAAGTGNTCATTTCAATTTCACTATTCTCAGCATCTTTTGCCAGGTAATCATATTTATAAGGCTTTCCTATTTCATCCTCCCCAACAGTATGTGTCAGAGGTGCCTTGCTGCAGCAGAACCCTGAGCTGTGTTCATAACGTCCAGAGGTCTCAGTGGGGATGGAAGTCACTCGGCATCTGTTGTGGTGCTTGAGACCACCTTGGGAGCTGCCGAGGAGCTGAGAGGTCCCAAGACAGCAGAGGCACACTGCTGGGACAGCTCCGAGGTTTGGAGTTTCCCCCTGAGCATCAGATGGTCTCTGCCTAGGCTGTGTTAATCCTCCTGTGTTGGTTGGGCCTGACCTGGTCCCTCGCTCTGCCCCTCCCTGCTCCCCATTGGTGGTCATTGTATCCCCCTGCCTTTTACCTGCCCCTGAGCCCCCAGACCATTGGCCCTGTACCTCTGTATCAATGGTCACTTGAGGCCACTTGAGGCCACTTGGTCTCTTGCTGTGGATGCCTTGAGGAATAAATCGTCTTCAAAATTCCACGCATCTGGGCCCTCTGAGTTCTTTGTCTCTGGCCACGCACGAGCTATCGAAAGCTTTTGGGTGAGTGTGTGTTTGTGCCTTCCACTGGCACGGGTGAGAGAAAGGGTCTGCCTGCACAGTACCAAGATGTACTGGCCAAAGTGATCTCTTGGAGTCATAGAGACACTTTCGGTAGATGCAGAGGCCTCGTCCACCCCAACACCTCCTTCTGCATTAAGCATCCCTGTGTTAAAACATGGCCTTTGTCTCCTTATTTCTGGTTGTTCACAGAACATGCTGCCATTTTTTTCACATGCTGGAGTTATTCTTTAAAAGTTTCTCCTGGATGAAGCTTCTTTGCAATCTCAAATGTCAGCTACAGATCATCAGATTCATTTCTAAAATGAATTTTAATGCATCACAGTTCCTTCTCCTATATATATTTGACTGTCTTCAGCACAGAGCCTCCAGACACAAGATACTATCCAAATACTACCTTTAATCTGTTTGTGTTTATGTTCATAGTGTCAGTTAACATTAAGAAACTGTACCTGGGCTTAAGAATATATTTTACGTAATCACTGAATACCACGAAACCTTTTCTTTGTAGAAGCAAATCCCATATCCCCTCCCCCCAAGAATATACAGAAGATTATTATTTCAAATTAAGATACAGACAAGACACTGTACATGGTATACATTTATCTATATTTTGAGCTGAGGATACAGGAGCGGCAGACAAGGAAGTGGAGTTTTTTGTGTATGTGAGGAGCTTGGGTGTGGCAAGCAATGGGAAAGGACAGGACTGGAAGCCAGTGATGTTTGGTGGGAGCACTCATGTTGAGCAGGACAGGGAGAGGCAGCTTTCACTTGGGCAGGAATGTGCAAAGGCTAAAGAGGAAAGCAAACAGATTATTGCAGACATGAGCCTGGGAGAAAGACTGTGAGAAGGAGTTGTAAAAAAAATAATTGTGAGAAGGAGCTAGAGCAGAAGGGATGTGCTTGGCTTTTTACAAGAGTCAAGAAAGGAGAGTGGGGTCAGGCAGCCTTGCTCATCCTGCACCCTGAGCAGCATCTTTAGCCCACCAGGACAGGACGGCAGCTGCCTGGCTGCTCTTCTTTCCCTGGCAGAGCAGTTCATTGCCTTTAGCCTCTCCTAATGCTGCCGAGTACTGTGGCTTTGAAGCTTGCTTGGTTGGGGATTTTCCTTTAAATTTTTTTTTTAATTTCTTGACTCCAGCTTGGAGTGCTTGAGTTTAATGTTTTTAATATCATATTTTGAAGAGCAGTCAGAATCACTCCAAGAAAGAGATGAATCTATGGAGTACAAAGCAATGGTAGATATTTAATTAATAATTTGGATACGTTTGGGTAGTAGCAAAAGATAGCCAGTCAGTACATAATAATTATTTTCCTGTTTGTGTTAGCACAGCCTTGTACTGTCACACTTGGAATTAATGTTACCACTGAGGTGGAATTGTGGAAAGGCTGTGCCAGCCAATTAAAATGGTAATATGACTTCAGAATCTGTTTGTGATTGTATTGATTCCTTCTTATGGAACGCTTCTCCGTGACCTTTTCCAAGCACATACTGTACTTTTCACACTTTTGTAGATTAATCTTGTAGAACAGTATTTTAAATTGTCACACAGTAGGCTTGTAGAATTCCATAAATTGCCAAAAAGATGATAAAAACTACTGTGATTCTGTGATAAAGAGCATTAGAGCACTGCCAGCAGATCATGCAAAGTGTCTCTGAAAGTCTACTGGGAATCCCCCACAGCAGAATGAAAATCACAGTAAAGCAATTAAGAAGAGGAACATGTCTTTTATGAAGACACAGGTATTTGTTGTGGTGGAAAACGTGTTTTAAAAATGTAATACAACATTAGCTATCGAAGAAAATTTAGAGTAAGAACAGTTTATAGTTCATAAAGTATAAAAATATGAGTAAAATGAGATTTGGAGGAAAGCAGTCACTACAGTGGAGTCTATTGAACCATAAAACGTTGGGCATGGACTTCATTCCTTAGATACTCAGGTGTGAGAGGTGGAACCTAAAGCAAAATTCCACACTGGAGTCCAACTCCTCTGAAGCTTTACAAGTCTGAACCTTCAGCTAGAAACCACTGAGTCAGGTGTGATGGGGATTGACCTTTCAGGAGAGAGAATAATACTTGGGGAAGGGATTGTGTGAATGGATTTTAATTGTGATGAAAAAATGCTTTTGAGTCTCATAAGGGCAGGAAATTAATGTGCTGCCAAACTTTCTGAATTAGAAGAGATGCCTTGGCTCATAGAAGAGAGGTAAAAACAGATGCAGTGTTTATTGGCTACTTGCTTATTTGAGCCAGCTCTGCCCCTTTTTCAGGAAATAAGAGGAATTATTCTCATTCCTCTACACTAATTCCTTAAGTGTTTCTTTGTAGGTAACAGACTTTGCCTTCCACTGCCAGGCTGGTCTGCAGGTCCTTTAGCCTTTAGACTGCTCACACTGCTGTGCGTGCTCTTTACTGTGTGATGCTCACATCCTGCGTACTCCTTGAGACCACATCGAGGCTGTTATCTCTTCAGAGCTCCCTTCAAAACTGGGGGTTTTTAAGCAGTCTTTGCAACTAAACACTGTCACCTTCCCATCCCAGTGTCATGGTCAGTCCCCCATCTGGCATAGCCTGTGAGTAAAATAAACCCAAAGTGAAAGAATTGTGGTTGAGGCCTTTGTGTTTATGTGGGGTTTATATTCTTCATTGACTGGATATTTGATTTTAAATTCTAAGCTCTCTTAACCATTACAGTCCATTCAGTCTTTCCTTCTGTTTTTTCTTTGTATTACCTTGTCTCCTTGATTATGAAACTGCTGTAATTGTTTCTGTAATCAAATTCCTTTCTGTGAAATACCTTGGTACTTATCAATAAGGGCTGGACCTTCTAATTCTTCATCTGAGTGATTTTTCTTATGCTCTGAGTATTTCTCTGATATTGGAAAGGCAGAAATAAAGGGCCAGCTTAGTGGGCAGTGTGTGCTGTGAGGTTTGTGCACCTGCTGCAGGTGTGAGCTGGGCAGGCAGTGGGTGAGCTGTGAGCTGGCTGCTTGTTATTTGGGATGGACTCCCTGCATTGCTGTTCTGACTGATGGGCATGGCTCTGCCCTGCAGTGCCATGCTCTGTCTTGCACAGATGTGCTTTCATGCACAGTTTCTTTGCAGAAAGAATGACCAAAACCTGACCAGAAGGGTGGAATTGTGTCTTGTTTCCCATGGTGAGGGATTCTTGGAGAGACCTCATCAGAGGCAACTGTTTCCTTTCTGTACTTGCCTCTTCCCATCCTAGGCAGAGGCAGATGAAGAAGCTGTGGTGGATGTCAGACTGCTTTACCCACCTCTCCCCTAAAGGGTGCTATGCCCATCTGGGGAGCAGGGTATTGTGGAAGCACATTTCTATGTGCAGGGAGTGCCTGAAGGAACACTCTGGAGGATCATAGATCTCCACTGGAATAGCCAGGCAACCTGTGGTGCCCAGAGAGGCCACAGTGCTGCTGGCCTTGCTCCAGACAGCTGGAGATGGGACTGCACTGATCTTGTCTGGGCTTCCCGTGAGGTCCTGTGGGCCTGCATTAGTGCCTTGTGGAAGGTAAATTTAATTTGCTTTTTGATGCTCTTGCCCATCATCTACAATAATGAGTATGCTGCTGTGCATCAGCAGATGGTTTGATAGCTTTGTCAACTTGTTTCACTTGGTGGTGCAGGAAGATGTGTGTGGGCATAGAGAAATGTAGGAATTATTTGGATAGTGCTGGGGAGTTGCTCAGCATGGCAGGCACAGAGGCTGATCCCTTCCAGCCCTGCATAAACTCACTGCCCTGTGAGTTTTGGCACACAAGGGACTGGGGGGTGTGTGAATGATGAGACCAGAGCCTGGGAGCAAAGAGTAAGATGGAATTAAATAATTGGGTAGGCACACCCAAGTTTTGAAAACATCATAAATACTGAATTGGCTGAATGTAAATATATCCCTTTTATTTGAATATACTCCCAGGCTACGTATCTTGCATTTTATTTGGCTTCAAGTCAGAATTTTTGCTAAGAAGATAAAGATTTCCTTGTTGGATCAATTTCCCATCACAAATTGTCTGATTTATGTAGTGCTACAACTCCTGGCTTTGCAACCTTTGTCTGTGTAAATCTTGATCTGATGGCTCTGCCCTATTAAAGGAAGTATTAGTGAGCCCTTGCAAAGATGCTCTCAGGTCCACCTCTGAAGGCTTTCTGCTTCTGGGGCTTTCCACCCACGGCTGGATTCCAATGGAATGAACACACAGGTATCATGGAGTAGCAGCAGACAGTGCTTCCACACCTTGGCTTTGCAGCCACATGGGAAGGCTGTGGAAAGCTCATGAGCTGCACCGCCTTCTCTAGCAGCTCTCCATTTGTTCACATGCCCTCTTTAGAGTTCTTCTGGCATCAGTGGGCATTAGTGATGGACAGTTTGCAGCAGGAATAAAGTCCCTCGGTGCATTTGCTGCAGGAGATGCAGTATGAGGTCTTTGCCTTGGTAACTCACCATTTCCAGAGGCACCTGCTCGTGCTGGGCTCACCAGATCTGTTGGAGGCGATCTGGAGCAATCTCTCAACCCACATGACTGTTCTTGTGTATATGCAATTCCTTGCTGAAATTTTAGGGTAACTTGGTGTAATAGCTGAAGCACAGGCTGGCCAGTCTCCAGTCTGGTAAGCCACTCTGTCAAGTAGAACTCCATTTAACGATCAGCTTCTGGTTTGAGTATTCCTACATGAAAGCAGATTTTCTCTCCAATATTCACAGGTTTGACAGAGAGCAAAATATTTCCATTTTCCCCAGCAAACAGCTTGTCCTCATGTAATGACAGTTTTCCATCTGCAAGAACTGCCTTTTTGATACCACAGAGCACCTGAGGTGAAAATGTAACTGACTTGCTTTGCTGTAAACCTGCCAAAAGTAAAATTATTTTTGCCTGTAGCAAGAACTGTTTTTGTGCCAGTGTATTTTCCAACTTTGCTAAAAGTTACATACTTCTGATTTTATCAGAATAGAAGAATAGCTGTAGTGTATCTCTTGGCAAATTAGCCTATTTTATTGTGAATCAAGGAAGCAGTTTTATTTGGGACTTCAGGCTTCACATTCACAGAAGAAATCTCTGGTGTGTCAAATTATGCCTTGTAAGTACCTGAATCTGAGATTCTAAATCCCACGTAAGACAGGAAAGCAGACCCATTTCTGGAAATAAAGGGAACTGCAAGTTTGTATTTTCAGCTCCTATTGAAGTAAAGGTATTTTAGTTTTGATTTAGTAATATAGATTTAAGTATTTTGAAAATATTTGACCTAGAGAATCATATATTAGTTACAAATGCTCCAGTTAGAGGGAGAGATTTCCAGAGTACAGAAAAATTACATGGGAGAAGAAGAAAACAAAATTATTTCTGGTTTTAAAGGTCTGCATTGTAGTGTTTTGGCCAGCATCATGTACTGACAGACTCTGAGGCAGATCTCAAATGTAATTTTTTATTTTAAACTAATACAGTTTCATGATGTACTTAGAATTGACTTCTAACAATGACTTATTTTTTCATGCACTGTGATTGTCCTTAAATTAGGAGATGTTTAATAAAAAGGCATTCCAAAGGATTTGGCAAGATGTATCATGTCCTTAATCCAGTGCAGCATTCTAAATTCTAAGGAAGGTATCCCTTGTGTGCCTGTGCGAGCTTTGGTGAGCAAGGGGACTCTCAGAACAGAGTGCAAGCCACAGAAACCTGCAGGCTTCTTCCTGCTCTCTGCTCTAAACCAGTGGCACTGCTACAGAATTTTCCTTCCCAGAGTCTTGCAATTTTAGGAATATGCTGGTGTTAAGTAAGGCTGCTTTCTATTTATGGAAAAACCCTTCTGCCATGGTTCCTTTGTGCCAAACAACTTTGCCTTTTCCTCGCGTTGCCCATGGCAGCACCTTGCCCATGCTTAGTTCCATTACTGCCCAGGAAGGTTGTTCCCCTGGGAAGGCACGGAGCAGCACCTTTCTCCCTCTGCTGTGCATATCCATCTGTGCCCTTCCTGTGCTCTGAGTGCAGCTGTGCTCACCTTTCTCCCTGTGCTGTACACATCTGTCTGTGCCCTTCCTGTGCTCTGAGTGCAGCTGTGCTCACGGTGGGGCTCAGGCCACATCCTGCACTCCTGCCTTGGCGGCTCCTCCCCAGCTCCACCATACTCACAGGGACTGATAGAGGAATGGACTTCAACCAGTGTCCTTGCCTAGCTCCTTACTGCTGCAGGGATGGAGAGCTCTTAAATGAGGCTTTATGCAGTGTGAAATAACAAAGTGAGAAAAATATGAATACAAGATACCCAAGTATTCATCCTAGTTGCTTCCTAGGAGAAAAATATTGGTCCCAGTGAAATCAATATCCATATCAGTGTCTCTGTTGATTTTTGCAGAGCTGAGAAAAATTTCAGCATGGAATAATAAGCCTTGGCTGCCTCTTTTCCTGGTTCTATTTGCATTTCATCAAGCAGTGGAGTATCAGCTACAGCACATTAGAAAAGCCAATCTATATTCTGACCATCTATGGACTTGGTAATTTGATAGTGCTTTAAGTCAACATTACTTTAAAGTATTTTTAATCACAACAACATGAAAAATAGCATGGAATATTATTCCACTAGGAAATAAATGTAAAACTGTGTAGAATGGCAAGACAGTTAAACAACCCCAAAGCCTCTGCTAGAAGAGACTTTCTTTAACAATACGCAATAAAGCTTAACATTGTGACAGTCTAAAAACTGATAGTTGAATCATCTTAAAATAATACAGGGAGAACTGTCCAAATGTAGTCCATCAACAGCTGCTGGATACCAAGCGCCCCAGAAAAGGTGTTGCAATCACCCAAGTTATAACAGGCATTCAGAGTCCCAAGATGTATCAGTGCAGTTGTGTGCACATGCTAAACATGCAGACCAGTGTTAAATCATGTCTTGACTTCTATTGGACCAACTAAAATGTTCCCCAAATTAAAATATTTAGAACAGAATATCAAGTCACAAGAAAATAAAGAAACATTCCACATATTGATGTATATTATATACATAAATCATCTTGAAAATATTTTAAGTGTCACATTGGATATAAGCAAAGAGACATTACATTTTCTGTGTGAAAGAATTATTAGGCTGCAGCACCATATTGGGACTGTGGTTGTTTTGATTTTGACAGTAAATCATTTCAATAGAGATGGAATGCAAAATGTTTCAAGCCAAACCTTTAGGGAAATGTATAGGCATTGTCAGCATATCCCTAAATAGCCTAGAAAATAAAAACAAAATTAAAAAATTAGAAAATTCATCACGGAAAGAAGGACAGTCTCAGTTTAGAACTTCTGCTGGAAATAAAACTGCTGTGGTACTAATACCAAATTATAAAGGTCACAAGGGTTTTTCCTTGGACCTGTAGGTCTAAGTGATGGAACAGTATTCCCACACTTGCCTTGGAAACCAGCAAGAATACATAGGAGAAGTTAGATGAAATAAGTTTAATATGAAGATCCTTAAATATTTGGTGGTTTTAACTGGGCTAAATTGATATTATTTTTGTCTCAGTACACAGCACTTACATCACTTGGAGCAGTTGCTTTGCTGTTCCTCAGTGTTGCCTTACAGGGCTCTGCTTGTTCTGAATCAGGGTTCGGAGCAAGGTTTGTGGCTCTGGCACAGGGAGGGTGTTTGTGGATTTTCATAGTAGCCTGTGAAGACAACACAATAAATGTCTGCTCTTTAAAACAGAATTTTAGTTTGTAGTAAGGGCGATGTCAAAGTGGCTCCTGTTTAGCAGCACAAAGTCTTACCCTGTCAAGTTGTAATGCATGGTAAAAAAAGAGATTTAATGCACTTATCACTACTCTGTTCCAGTCAATTCTGGACTAACAGTATTTTTTTTTCACAAATTGTTATAACACAGTTCCAAATACATGTAGTTGATCTATTGAGTAGCTTGCCAGCAACACTTAGCTGGTTTTGGGTGCCCTGTAAAGACATCCTGACTTTTAAATCTGACTTGTAAATCTGTCTTGTAAGCTGCAGTTGTATAGTAAAAGTCCACTTGCTCAGTCTGTTGTCATTTTGGGCAAAATCTCCCTCCCTCTGGAAGCAGAAGAAATATGGTATAAGTGTTCATAAATGCATATCCTTGTGGAGGAGAGTCCCCATATCCAGGGGAGATGTGGTGGAAGTTACTGTTTGGAACCATGGGCCATGTTCACAGACTCAGGCATCTTTGGGAAATCCTATAGCTTTCTCCTTTACCATTCTCTGTCCGGATGTGCTGCTGCAAATCCGTAATTCCTTCTGCCACAGATTGCATCAATACAGACTTTGTAACTTCAAGGTTTGCATATAATATCTCAAGATTACATGGTATTTTTGCTTTGTCACAGCTATTATGGATCAAGGATCACTCTTCTTTCGTATGTCAATCCTGTTTTAACAACAAGTGGTAGATCAGAAACAATGAGAACTATGTGTTCCTACATGTAAAGCCAGCCGTTCTTGCAAGCAGCCTGTGCCCTGCTCTCCAGGCTCCACACATGCCAGGCAGTTGTTGTGGCTGTAGCATGCCTGGCAAAAATCTGTGTGATCTTCATGATCTGTTGTTCAGCAGGGGTATCCTGTAAGTGTCAATGACCTGAGAACTGATGTCTGTTATAGGCACTTAATTTTCTTACAGGCATTTAAAATTAATCTTGCGCTATTACGCATAGGGGATATTTTTTCTCTTACCCCCCATACCCCTGGTAACATCTTAAAAGCCTTTTTTTACTATAATAAATAAAAAAGAAACTGGAAGTTGGGGCTTACTACAAACAGTAAAAAAAAAGCCCAGAAAATTGCTGTTAGAAATCTCTTCTTCATGTTTTGCAGACCTCATCCTGCATTATAGTTCTGCCAGTCCCAGTTTGTACGTTTGTTTGCAGCTGATGGATTTCAGCATTTGTGTAGAACCATTGCTGTCATAACCAACCATAGCACTAGATGGTTACAAATCCTCAAAAGGATCCTCTCATAGGTAGCATGGTTTTATGCTTCCTTTTCCCAATACCCGAAACCCAAGTTTCTTTGTTTCAGGTCTTTATTTTCTCAGAACCTTATATTCAAATACATTTCCAGTATATCCTTATATAGAAAAGTTTTTGGACCTGGTGTTTATAAAGCTGTTCTGCATATGTTCTCTGGGGAACAGATTATTTCCCCCTTGTAAATAACTGTCCTATTAATCTTTTGTGCTTTGGGGATCCATCTTTATTTTTCACTTTGAACAAACTCAGGAGAATCTGTCTTTCATCCAGAAGGAAAAGCTGTGAAGGCTCATTGCTGCCATTTTATGCTCATTTTACATTCCTTGTGGTGACTGCTGCATTTGGCTGACAGTGTCAAGGCAGGACCTGCTGCCTGCCTGACCAGGGACAAGTTGGGGTGGTTGCACTGCTCACCACAGGAGGAAATTGCTGCAGTCCCAGTAATAGATGGGACTTAATGAGCATGTCTGTCTGCTTGCAAGAGTCTTGGGCTTGGCTTGCTTATTTGTTTTCTGTGGTAAAATTAATGGGGACAAATGTTCATTTGGGCAATATTAATAGGGTCACTATCATATAATCAGTCTAATAAATTGTGCTTTTAAAAGTTTAGTCTTGGATGCAAATAGAAGGTAATTAGCTCCATAGAGCTACAGTGATCACTGCCTAGTGGTAGCTGATGGATGAAAAGTGGTGCGAGGCTTCAGAAGCAGTTTCCAAGTGTTTAAGTGGTTGTTAGTGTGCAAGCCTATCAGTGGCCTGGGAGGTGCATTAAAGGTTGTCAGATGCCTTTCACTGTCTTGTTCTCATGTGGATTACAATGGGGGATTTTTGCAGATAGTAGAGAAATACTTCAGATTTGCTGTTTTTCTTGTAATTAGCAGATTGGTGTGGGAAGATGTCAGTGAGACCTAAGGGATGTTTCCTGATGTGCAGGAGGTAATGTTTCTGAGTCTAATCAGCAGCTTCTTAAAATGGGTTTTGGAGCCATAATATGACAAGGTATCAAATTAAAGCACCTCAGTAATTTAATGTAGTTTATTTCTTGTAGCTTTCACATATTACAGAAGGATTATCCATTCACTGCATAGTCATTTCAAGGATTTAAGCCAAAGCAAAACTCCGTATGTATTAAACAAAGTATACATTCCTTTTACTTAGCATTGAAGAATAGGCAAAGGTTTTCCTCCATGAGAGTCAGCTTGATAACCTAATAATTAAATTATTTTATCTTTGTGAGTATGCACATAATAGTTTATATACTGGACAAATTGCAAATACATAAGGCCGTTTTCTCAACTGGTAAAAAAAAACTATGATTTGCAGAGAGTTCACATCTGTGAATTAGTATGTGCCCATTGTCCCAGAAATCTCAGTATCCAGATAGGAATGCCACCATTTATATCAATTCATGTATATAACAAAAGAGTGTCAAAGATGGAGTAATCATCTGCAAAAAGGCTGCCTAAGTATTTCAAGGGCAGGTTGAAGAATAATAGTAGGGAATGTGAATTCTCAGGGACCCTAAATAGGAGTATCTCTTTTCACCCTAATAAAACTGCAGCTCCTGAAAGGTCAATTGGAGAAACCTAATTATTAATTTATGATTTAATAAGAGCCTTCAGAGATGGAAGACTACCTGCGATGGACTGGGATGTCACAACTGAAAGTCTTCAGCCATTCTGCAAAAAAAGATAAACTCTGTTATTGGTGAGGCCTTTTCACCTTCACCTGTAGGCAGACAGTCAAGCCCTGTGTGTCTCTCACTGTGACACTAACATCCCCCAAGCAATTCCCATTGCATTCAAGGGTAAATGATCTTATCCAGCATTCAGAAACACAGTGCATACTGGAGCACTCAGTTCTTGCTACAAAGAAAAAAAAGATGGCAAAAAGGAGAAAGGGGTGAGGGAAGGACATGCACAGTCTGGGATACCATCATTCCAGAACTTCTCACCCCACACACTCAAACTGGAAGGTGTCCAGAGGATTTAGAAAACATCCAGAAAACTGCTGAGAAGGACAGAGAATATTATTTATGACTCTCCTATATGAGGAGCTGAGCAAGATGTGAGTGAATTTAAAGCTACAAGATAGAAAACTGCCACTAACAAGAAGACTGGAACAACAGCTGTCTCAGGAAAGAGAAGAAATATGAGGTGAAAGGAGCAGTGGTGATGGGGCAGTGAGCTGGAGGTGTCCTGGTCCAGGGAGTATGGACCTGAAGTGAAGCCAAAGTGCTGTACCAAAGGAATTCAGTGGAAACAGAACAGAAGTAACGGCTGTCATCAGGCAGCAAAGGAAAGCTTGATTTGCAGCCTAATGAAATGTTCAGGGAACCTATTCATTGGCTAAAAAACTTTTAAAATGCTGACAGAATCAGAACAGATGCAGTAGGTCTAAGGGACATTAAGGGGTATTATGGGGACAGGAGATCAGTGTTGGGCAAGGACAGCTTGTATGGAGCCTAACCTTAAACATGTGAATGATACCTGCATGTAGGGCCAGTCCTCACATGCTGGCTGATGGACTGAAGATAATGAGGCTGTCTGGGTGCTAGATAATCTCATCTAGGCTGCCCTTTGCCATATGATGTGCCATGGTTCCTTCCAGCGCAGACTGTTCTGTGATTCTGAGCTGTGTAGCTGAGGTCCAGGTTGGTGGGAGGAGGCAGGGATGGGATGTTCTCCCACAATAGGGTGGTGCAGGAGGAGCTGCCTGCAGATGGGAGCACCTACCAGAGGACCTAGCCCTGAGCATCCTTGGGGGCTGTGGCAGTGGGAGGGGACACAGCAATGAAGGCTTGCCTTCACAGTGAAATATGGGAAGCTTTAGGAGAGCTGCCCGACAAAGCAGCAGAGGACTGAGAAAAAAACTACCTCAGGAATCACAGAGTCCATAGGCATGACTAGAGACTTTCCTTTGCTTACTGACCTCTAAGAAAGAGTGCTGCCCTGAGAGGGGAGATGCTGCTAAAAAGCCATCTCCTGTGCTCTGTTCAGTAACCAAATCAGACAGCATCTAGAAGGCAGATGCCAGCTCTTCCTGACCTATGACTACCTGTATTCATTTTACCTGGTCCAAAGGTGTTTTTCCTTCCATTTAACACCTCTATACCTTTAATCAACAGTAATACATTAATGGATCTGTGTTTTTGGGGTAGTTTATGAGTTATGGCCACAACCCCATAAACTGAGTCATGCTTGTAAGAAGCAGTTAAGAATTAAAAGAACTGAGGTTCTTTGTATGTCCTGCATCTTACAGGAATTTCTCCTGAATTTTGACAGTTCACCAAAACAGTCAGTGTTTTTCAGCATTTTCAACATACATCCAGGTATGTGCTCTGCAGAGCAATTGAAGCAGTGGAGAAAATCACTATGCTGCAACTCACACGGTTTTCAGTGTGCTCTCACCCTCATCTTACTGCAGGAATGAAAGGGACCACAGGAATAGTCAGAGCATGATTCCCAGTGCTCTTTGTTGCTTTAAGTGGAAATGTTCTACAGTCGTAGGAGTGATATATTTATGATCATAGCAGCTCACATTTCATGGTGAACATATTTGGGGTGGTGGCAATTCTACTAAATACAGATTTCCTCAAAAAAAGTTTAATATTGACTCTGTTAAAAGAGAAAAAGCATGTTATGGGAGCAGATGGTGTAGCTTCTTTTTATTCTTGTTGAAGGGAGGGTTCAGAAACTATTACTTTTTGAAGACCTATGCTTTCAGTGGGAGTGCTTGGTAAGCCTTTGCTTTGTGCTTGGGTTTTAATACTTGACATGAGATGGAAAAAATTGACCTCTTAGGTAAAATTCCAAGTCCTTCAGAAATCTGCCTTTTAACTCTCTTTGTACAAAAAGAGTAAGAAACAACTTCTTCAGGCTGTTTTAGTAAATATTTAACTGTTTCTCTCCAGTATTCTCCCCAGGAGATAATGGTAGGAATGTCCCCAGGTTCAGTGAGCCCCGCTGAGCTGGGGCACAGGGAGCACAGGCACTGTGCAATCAGCACATGCCCAGGTGTGTTGGGATGCTGGCACTGAGCTGCAGGGCTGATGTGGAACTGTGCTCCTGTGGTATTTAGCCTGCTTTGCCAGTACACTCAGTCTCCACTGGGATTGGAGTGTGCTCCAGGTTTTTAGGTTTGTTTTAAACCAGCCCTTCTTCATGAGCTTTCAGTCCCATTCATTTCAGTGAGAATAAAGGGTGTGCTTCTGTATTCTTAAAGCATGCGGTGTAATTATTGCAAATGGTTATTAAAGGAGGTTGCATTCCTTATGCTAGCATTATCTTGGGATAAAATATAATTATAGTCATAGAATTACTAGAAGAAATTACTTCCGTAGTACGTGTGAAAGACAGTAATGAGGAGGTGTATTAGGTGAAATTACAAGAGAAAAATCGTACGTGGAAACAGTAGACTATTTTCATTTTGAAATAAAATTATTTATAACAAAGCGTGTTTCTCTTGAAATTGTTAGCTACCTGCTTCTGGGGGGAATATATTTTTCAATTGTTTTATAGATACAGGTAAAGCAGGTAATTTTTTCTTTCAAGACTAACTAGACAGTGTTTGAAGTAGGAAAACTGAATTTCTATCTTGGTTTTCAAATCTTTCTGTTGAAATGAAAATGCATCAGATTGAATTATTATTTTAAGCTAAGAAGCAAAGGTTGTTTTTTAAAATTAGTATTAGTAACATGTAAAGCAATGAGAAAATAAATAGATAATATGTGATAATTTAAAAAATGCAACTTTCTGTAGTAATTTGGTTTTCTGGTAAAGCATTTGCATCTAAGAAATTGGTTTCTATGTTAGGCAGGAGGAGTATTGTACCATTTCCTATCACTAACTAAGCAGCAAGGTACATTTAAACACACAAATAATGTTGTTATTTCTTATGTCTAGATATTAAATCCGGTTAAAAATACATATATTTTTAAAATGCTTGCACTGGGAAAGTTTTCTTCTGTATACATGCATCCACTTTTAGGTTCTACATCTTTTTTGCTTTTAGTAAGTGCTATTCCATGTAAGAAATTCCAGGCATATTTTTATTGAACTATACATTTTTATGGATGTTTCATTCTATTCTTAATTATACTATTTTGACCCCTCTGTGTGAATATCATGCAGAGGTCCAGAATGGTAGTGCTGCTTTATTTTTTCCAACAGTTTCTAGCTTTGTGTGCTGACAGACTATTAAATTCATGTCCCATAACTATATGTACAAAAAGAGAGGAAACTTTGTATTTCTAATGGCATTTTGGACAAGGAAGGAAAATAAACAGTATAAGTGTTTTTCACAGCCCATCCATCTTTTGTTCCCATCCTGGTGTGCATGAAAAGGGGCACATACACTGGAGGGAAAAATCCCTTCTCACATTGCTTCAATGCAGAAGCCTTTCACGGAATGGAATTGGCCAAAATTGGGATGTCATGCAGAGGTGTTCACATGCTTGATTTGGGTCCCTCTGGATTTGCCTGTTATGGTGAGGTTTCCTCCCATTTGCCCCAGTTAAAGCACAACTCTGAATCAAAGCTTTTCTGCAATAAAGAAGACAGAAAAGTCCATTACGGACTAAAAATTTCAAAATGGAAAAAAATAGTTAATTAACATTTTGAGGACACTTGATTAGTTGTCTTGAAATTTTACAAGACATTTGTCCTTACTCTTTAAAGCTGTACAAGGGCTTTACAAATACAAAACCAGTCTAAAGGTAATGGAGGGAGAAAAATTGGAAATTAAGGTGTCAGATGCACTTAGCAGTATCTCCATAAGAAGTCCATTCTCTGATTAAAGCCTGAGCAGTCAAAGCTTTGTGTGTCCAACATGCTTTTAGGCCAGATTTATGACACTTTGAGAAGTGGACCTGCTTAAAAGCAAAACCTGAGATGGCTTTGTTAGCTGTATTTTAATTAGTATTTCTTTCTTGAAAGCCCTAAGATAGTGCTAAGTGCTTAAATATTCTCAACGCCCTCTGTATCTGTAGAACTGAGGCACTGAAGAGAGAAACAAGGAACCTTTAGTGGTCTTTAAAACATTATTAAAATGCCCAGGCTCCCAACTGAGTGTGAAATAATTTAGGAGGCTTGAAGGCTGCTGCTGCTGTTGTATATAACAAAAGTGAGCAGCAGGGGCTGTTTCAAGAGGGCTTTGGAGCCCTGAGCAATCTGCAGTCCCTTCGCCGCTCTTTGGGGCTGACTTCCTTGCAGGGAAATGGGAAGTTCTCATTTTGCCCTTGTTGCTCAGCATTTACAAGCTGGGTTTGGATTTTTCCAGTGATCTTCAGTGGCTGATCAAAGGACAGGGTGTGGATCAGGATGTGAAGCTGGCTGCAGGTGAATGAAGTCTTCTTTCATAAATGGCATGGAAACCTTGTTCTGTGGGGGCTCCTCAGTCCCATTGGAGTGAGCAGGGGATACTGGGATGTTGGCAGCTCTTGGACATGTGTCAGAACATTGTCAAACATCCTAACAAGGCTTAAATGTGAGGCAGATCAATAAGAATTTATTTTCCATGTTTGATTTGTAAAAGAGGAATAGATTACATTCCTTTTTTATAGCATCCATATCATTGTACTGTAATTTTCTTCTGCTAAATTTTTCTTGTATATGCACTACAGATAAATTCTTACATTTCCATCTGCAAGAAGAAAACACAAAACAGGCTTTCCAGTGGGTTTTTTCCCCACCTGTTCTGGAAAAAAATTCTTTTTGCATGTATACATTTTACTGTTTCCACTCTGCTGTACTTGTAAATAAGTTATGATCTCCTAAAGGACACTTCTAGTGCTAATAAGATTAGAAATACCTTTGAGATATAAATAATTCATTGTTTTTCATGTTATCTGTTTGTAAGCAGAGAAACTTATGTCTTCTTAATTCTTAAAATAGCTGACGAAACTCCCTATATGTTTAATGTTTATATGATTAATTTCCTTTGGGATGTTTTTGTCCACTGTTTAATTTTTCATATTTTATTTTTAACTCCACTTATTTTTGGGTTTGGGGTGGTGTTGGATTTTTGGAGGGTTTTTTGTGTTTTGTTGTGGAGTTTTTCTGTCGTTATTTTTTTCTTTTAAACACCAGAACTCAGTGAATGATATTTATGTGATACTTCATAGCATCTGATTCGACACAATCTGTGTATCAAAGACTCAATTTCTGCTATCTTTTTTTGCAGCCTGGTGTGGCACAGCCCAGAGACAGGCACAGGTCACAGACATGAAGGCCATATGGCATAAAAATATGACTGACTTAGGAAAATAACAGTGGAGCAAACATAAAATTGGCATTAAATCAGTAGTCTTAAATAACAGTACCTGTTACTCTAAAATACCACTCAAAGCTTTCTTAAGCATCCATTTAATGCACCGATAAGAATATAAGAGCAGAAAGCCATTCCCCAGTGCAATCAATGCTGGAGCTGCCAGAGGCCATGGCAGGGGCTGGGTTGCAGCAGCCCTGTGCTGAAGTGACCCTGGTTCTGCAGGGGAGGCTGTGTGGGGTCAGTGGGGGAGTGGAGCCTGTCCCAGAGCACAGCACTGAACAAGTCACAGACAGCTAAAGGGGACCTAGTGCATGGTTGCCACACCTCTTCCTCATATCCTTCTTTACTGTCCTTCCCCATAAAATACCTTTCCTTTTCTTCTCTTTTTCCACACAGCTGATTTTCAGCATTTTCTTCATAATGCACTTTTTGATTTCCTTAGGGCAACTTCTGCATACTTCGAAATTTTTCTTAGACTTGCAAAATTTGAGTTGCATTTAGTTCTGTTTTCTTTTCTTTGTGTTTCAAGTACTTCAGTGTTCTGTAAAGGACCTGAGTATCAGCTTCTCAGTAGCCTCTGGTTTATGGTCATCAGAAAATTAATGGCCACCTACGTAGGTGCAACTGTTAGGACACGTTTCTTGGAATGGTTTAGATTGAGGCTTTCATTTCTTTAAAAAAAACCTAAGCAACTACTTCTTGACTGCACACCTCCCCAAAAAATCTCTGTTTTGAAAATCTACTATGCTCTAAAGTCTGGTTTTCAAAGCCTTTATTTTTGGTGATGTTAAAACCAAAATGGAACAGAGGCTTAATGGCTTGATCCAAATCTCTTAAAATGGAGCATAAATACGTTGTATAGCATTCTCCTGTGAATCAGGTAGAACAGATCTTTTGTGGATTACAATCGTACTCCCAGATCTTGTTCCCATATCATGGCTAGTGGTCTGAATTATGTCTGCTTCCTTATGTTGAAGCTTATGATTTATTTCCATTTCAGCTTTGTGGAATAATAGAATTTCTCTCTGGTGTTGCTTGTGTATAAATCTTTCCAACCCAGAAGTGGTAATGGATGGAGTTAGTGTTCACATCCATCCATACTCATTTTTGCAAACAGCAGGACAGTGTCAGACTGCATGTACTAACCTAGTGCAGAGGAGGGGATTAAGGGATTTGGAAAATTGGTCATGTATGGTTTAAAGGATCGCTAGTATTTACAGCAATGTGTTTTGACTGCAGAATACTCTTCTTCCAGATCTTCCTGCTGAGCCTCCCATAAAATTCAAATATAGCAGCAATACAGTGAATTGCAATAAAAACACTTCATACTGTACAGTGGACATGGATCACATTGAGTGGATAACTGGTTGCAGTGGATAAAAGCTGATCTGTAAAGCCCAAGCAAGTAATTCTTAACAGTTGCTCCTTCTGTCTAGTAGTTCCAAACTTGTTTTCTGTCTTACCAGTGTCTGAGCTGCTGATTAATATCCTAAGAATTAAAAGAGAGAAGCTTAGCATGAAGACACCACGGAGAATCCTTTAAATCAGTTTGTTGGAATCTTGACAGAAGTGAATGTAAAACATGTTGGTGTGAAATACAGCTAAAGCAATATCCCGTTGAAGTGAACATTGGTCAAATCAATCCCCTGTCACAGCCGGTTGGGGACTGATACCAGAACTGACAGCCACAGACAGGGTTCTTGGAACACCTAGGGCTTTGCTGACTTGCAGGTTTTTCTCTCTCTCTCCCAGGTACTTTTCCTGTCTCTTGAAATACCCAGAAGCTAGAAACTTCCATGATTAGGATAATGATTTCTGCCCTTCCCCATTTGCAGTCTGACCCCTGCACTCAGCCCCGTCATTGCACATTCTTTCTGTCTCGTTCGCTGCTCAGGAGATCAGTGCTGGTGGCTGGGTGTGACAGAGCCTGGGACAGACTGAGCCATATCCAGCCCTCAGTAACTGTGCAGTCTCACACTGGATAGATGAGATACAATTGTACAGGCAGCCTTGATTTTAACACTTCTTATTGGTTTACCATTCAATGGTGTAACTGTAGTAACTTTTATTAAAATATTTTATGGGTTTCTTATAACTTTTTCAGTAAATAGCTGAAAAAACCACACCACATGAGGGCCGACTTTTTTGGACCCCTTGGGTCACAGCAATGCCCAAAGGCAAAGCTTTGACTCTCCCTTACAGACTTGTGCTCTCTGCATGCCGAGATGGTGGTGTTGGGGATTACTCTTTACCTGCAGCAATTCCAGGGTGACAGAGGACACTTGACTCTTGGGTTTCACCGATAACTGCTGGGGGAAGTTGGGTTAAATTACAAACTGAGAATTTTTGCGCTGAATAAAAAATGCTCTGCCTGTATCTTTCAAGCTTTACATTTCTTCTGCACCATCCCCTTCCATCCTGCCTCACAGTGAATCCTTTTTGGCAGATTCCTCATACTATTCCCTTCTTCCTCCCAAGGAGTGTGCAAGTCAGCCCTGCTGAGGATGTTTAATATGACACTTCTACTCTTCCTGCCCTTTAAACTGTAGCCTACAGATAGTTTTCTGAGATTTTTGTCCAGGCTGTACATTTGCTCTTGTTCTGCCCTAACAGAGATTCCTTGACACTGTCCTATTGAAGAAGATGGGAAAAAGATGTCTGTGACAGAAAGGACAAGCTGCTTTCAGATCTGTCTGCAACAAGGTAAGAATAAGAGGGAATTTCATATGCAGTCAGCAACTTTTTTTAATAATTGAGATGCATGGGTGGAGGCAGCAATTACTTTCCTCAGCTATCTTACAAGACGCCTGAGTGATATTGCCTGAGTTTTGAGAAAGGCATTCTGGGACAGATTCATGACTTGGGCTTTATGCAGAATCCTTGCATTTTTGAGAAACATTGAATAGTTGTAAATGGATTCCAAATCATATAAATCACAATTTTTTTCATGCTGAGAAGAGCACTGAGGATACAGTAGTGTCAGTGTAAGATGTGTTGCTGTGCTGTGCAGTTCTGTCTGCAGCATACCCAGTGCTGCTTTCCCTGAGGATGTGCTCATCCCCAGGGAGGGACACTCACGGTCTGGCCCGTGCTGGGAGGTGGCAGTGGTGTGTAGGGCACATGATGTGGCAGAGCCCCCTTGAAGGGACAGCATCACATCAGAGCACAACTATTTTGGAAGAATGTCTTCCAAGCTTCTTCAGGCGTTTTGCCAGCTCTTATATACAGACTTTAATTTACTAATTACTTTCAGCTTTAGTCTAGTGCTCATTTACCTTAAAACATCTATCCTTAAACAACACAAAAAGATATTTTTTCCCTTAGTGTTTAGGAGAATTTTTGAATCTGAAGCTGTACATTGTCATGTTAAAATAGGCAATTAAAAAAAAAAAAGAGTTTAGAGTTGAAATTACACGACAAAAAGTTATGACAAATGATATGTGCCAGAGAAGGTCTGGGATAAATAACCTGTGGCATAATTTCATACAATTGAGTCTATTTTCTTTGTCTGTGATTAACCAGTAAGTACAAATAAGCTTGAATTTCACTGGGGAAAAAAGGTGATTTATTATTAACTATTTGTAGCAGAAATCTTGAAAATAGGTTGCTTGGAAAAGCTGTCCATTGTGTTGGAAATACTTAAGAACACATTAGACACATATGTGTCAGAATGACTTAAACAGATTGAGACAGCAGGCAAGGGCATAGGCTACATAACCCCTGCTCTTTGTTACTGAAAACTATGAAGGCACTGAAGAAGTAAAATAAATAATATGTAATATTTTTAGTTTCTCGTACAGAAATACAGGCAGATTATTAACACAGCAGGTGATTGGGCATTTCTGTGCAGTTCCAAGATTTTTTACTGAGCTGATTCCATTCCTCAGTTATACTACAAGTTTACAGATTAATTTGGGGTGCTCAGTAATGAATAAGGATAGAGATAAATGGAAAAAAAGGTAATGAAATGTGGGCCTTTTCAAAAATCAAAATCCACTTTTTACTCACTTAACTGCCCAACTTCATTGAAAATCTCAGTTCCTGGCACTGTTCCATAACATTCTTGTACAGCTGGTGTAAGTTTAAATATTCCATAAGCAAATTAAACTGTAATTTTCTCTGCTGTACAGGGTCACAGCACAGTTCAGATTCACAGCCTGCCCTCAGTCAAACATTCTCCTCACCACCTTCTCTCTGACGCCTCATAGTGCCTTAAAACCTAAAGATGCTTCTCAGTTCTGAGAGACCTAATTTTATTAAAAGCACATGTTCATAAGTCTGCATGGGAACACAGTTTTCCTTTGGGGGTAGAAAGGAAAGGAAATAAATGTGGATGTGACTTATTAGCCTCATGATAGCAGTCCATTTTCTTACCTTGCTGTTTCCCTAGCAACTGTTGTGGTTGTCCCCAAAATATGTGCTTTAAATAACTCTAAGAATGTTATTTCAGTCTGAAAAACAAAGTGCTGCTGGTACCAGCCTAAGAAAAGTAGATTATCTATTGCATATTATTTGAACTAGAAATATTACCAGTTATTGATGTGCATGCCTCAAAGCAGTTAATACACGGGGCTCTGGTATGGGTTTCTTGGAAACACACTGCTACCAGCTGGAAGTGATCTTGTTAGTGTGAAAACACATAATCACAGAATGATTATATGAAGGTGCGTTATTGAAGGGCCCTGGAACTCTGGGGTACAAACCCAAATCTGGATTTCGACATGATTTCAAAATTGAAACATATTTATACCTTTTACTTACATAACTCCCATATGATCATTTGTTAACCACTAACTCAATATTATGCTATTGTGTATTGTTTCTATCCAAGCATGAATTTCAATCCCCTTTGTTTCCATTCCAGCATAAGTTTCAGTTCCTTTGTTTCCATTCAAGCATAAGTTTTAGCTCCCCTTTCTATTATGCCCCCCTCCCAAATAATTATGTTTTCTAAGCGATCATTACATTTAGAACATGCTGCTCAAGGCCTACTATGCTACTGTGATTTTAGAAACATTTTGACCTAATGCTATCAATCTGGTGGTTAATTTTGCCCCTCTCAGAACTGGAACATTTTCCATACCAAATAAAGTGGTAAAGAAACTGCTGTACAGACTATATGGTGTTTGAAGACTGCTAATTACATTTCCACTGGCTGCAGCAACCTCAGGGGTTGCTGTTTTGATGTTCTGCTGAGATTATCAGCAGCATTTCAGTTCTTTGAATGCAAATCCTTTGATGATATAGCTAAAGTTTGGCAAAGGCCTTTATGACATTAATGAAAGTGATGTTTTGTCATCAAAATGTATGTCAGGACCATTGTGCTCACGAGAATTTGAGGGACTTTCGTTACCTGGAAAGGAACTTTCCTTTCCTGCTCTGAAACTCCCTTTTGCAGCTTGTCCTTGAAGGACCTCGAGAGGCAATGTCTCCTGCTTCAGAGTGTGGTTCTGGGGCAGTTTTGGCCTGTAAATTCACTTTAACTTTAGGACACCATTTTCTTTGCGCAAAGGCTGCAGGAATGACTGCCAAATGAGCCTGCAATGTGCACTGGCTTTCATTACATAGTGATGGAGCTGCTGGTCACAACAGAGGTGGAATCTTTTTGTGGAAAGCAATGTGATCTACTCAAAGAACTCTTTCCCCCATGTCTGCCCTCCCCCCCATATTTTCATTACAGGTGAATGAAAGGCAGTTTTTACATCAATACAAATTAAATTAGGTTTTATCATATTGATTTCAATTGGGCTAGTAGCAAGAAGCAATTATAATAAGTGGGAACTTAAAAGGTTTCCTACTGGCCATTTTAATTCACAAATGACCTGTTTAAGAATGTCTTACATGGGAGAAGCTTCTGTTAGGCTTCAGAGGAAACTGTGCCTGAGCAGCAACAGTTCAGCATGGAGGCAGCAGCAATGGAGCTTGGCAAGCAAATCTGTGTTCTGGAGGTCTGTAATATGGCGCACCAATGCAATGTCTACAGATTTATTAAAAATATCATCATTAAACTGATAAAAGAAATTAGAGAAAGTGATTTGAGGAGGTATAAGGAATAGTGATAGGAAGAAATTAATTAAAATTAAATATAGTAGACTCTAGAGGCTGGAGAGTAACTTGCAGCCAATTACTGAGACACAGCAACTGGGTTTTCAGCCTGGTGGTTAGTACACTTACTTCGTGGTCATAGTGAACATTTACAATTCTTGATGCAAAGTCCAGAACAGAAGGGGAAAGAACATGGCCTAAAGGTTCCTGTCGAGTGAATGTCAGAACTTCACACTTTCTTGGAGACCTGAATCTTGCACCCTCTGCTGCCAGCTTGCCCAGTTGTTCAATCCAGCTGCTATTTCTGCTGCCAGAAGCCTGGATCAAACTGAAAGAGTTGGTTTCAAGAGTGCTAATTGAGGGTCTGGTTTCTGGCTGCAAAGAATAAGGTGTGGTTTGCCAGTCTGGCCGCAGGGAAGGCACTGTGCATTTTCGCAGCAGGGAAGGATGAGGGCAGAGGTCTACAATAGCATCTCAGCAGATGTAAATACATAGGTAGTGTTGGCAAAGGTAAGAGAGGGTAGTTTATTCCAGCTAAGGATCTGGGCCTGGCTCTGGAGCTGTTTCCTGATGTCAGTGTCTGTTTCATTTTAAGGGCTTCATTTCTGGTTTAGATTTCCAGGAGAGATTTAGAGCTATAAAGCAATCGTAAAGGATGAGTAAGAAATGTTTAATAATAATAATAATAATTCATAGATATCAAGGGGTTTCTAAGTTGTGTTTGTACAAGTTCTAATTGTGCAAGTGCTCCAATATGTTGTAAGTTCTGTTTCTGCCTCCTCCCATTGTTAACCAGAGGAGGACCACATGAGCATGCAGTCAGAACTAAATAAAAATCCTGCCTTTCCTGTCTCTGGTCTCTGTGCTGTTCCTGGGTTTGGTACTTTAGGACAAGCAAGCTGCTTGGCACAGCAGCAAAACGGACTCCCCGCATTTGGGGATTTTGCAGAACTGCTTTGTTTAAAAGGTTGTCTTTTCACTGTGTTGAAAATTTAGATCACAAAAAGCCTGTGTAAGTTATAAATTGTAATGCAGTCTGTTTAGATGTGACTTGTGATTCATCTCATGTAATCAGAGGCGATGATTCAGTGAGCACTTTTAAAATATTCATTCTCACATCCTTTAGGAGGTATCCCAGGAATTCACAAAGATGTCATTGTTTAGTTCTACTGTACTGTTTGCACACAGTTTTTGGCACTTCAACACATTATTGATGTGTGGCTTAGTTGTTTACTTAGTATTACAAAATTATTTTTCGTTCTGTACAGGATACCTGGAAATGATACCCTCTTCCTTCTCCCTGTAATCCACACGAACATCTAAACTTTGTGAACAGCAGAGGTTGTTTCTCTAATGAGAGAAAGAGAGCAGTATTTGGCACATGTTAAAGCATTCCAAAGTGATCAGCAGCAGTTGGCTATTTCATAATTTTTCAATAATATCTAACAGTTTATGTGATATAAAATTTGAAGACAGATCACAGTGGCTCCATAATACAAACAACTTGCAAGAAATTACAACTGAAATAAGATTTACTTCTGTTGTGGATTGATTTTTCTTACCAGTATAAAATTGTATTATTCTGTTTATGTGGTTGAATTTATCCTAAAGAGCAATATAAATGTGTTTTCAGAGTTGAAAATACATAAGATCATTTAGTCTGTCTTCCAAAGTAACTTCCATTTGTAGTTGCTTTACCTTTTGTCCTTAAGGAATTTTTTCTGTGGTTTTGTCCTGTGGTTCGCATGGAAATCCCATGATGTGTGGGGTAGGTAGCATTTTTTAATGAAATGAGAAAGCCTCTGAAACAGTCTGGAGTACTGTGGTGTCCACGTTTGAGGCTCCTGGTCCTTGGAGTGTAAAGGCCAGGATCTCAGTGCACAGCTCGATTCCCTGGGCAGGGGCACAGCCTCCAGGGACCCAGCGGCTGCACAGAAGCTGCACAGGAGCTGCACAGGAGCTGCAGGGGGCGAGCAGGTTCAGCACGGAGCTGCTGGGGCATCGCAGAACGTCACCAGTTGAGGGACTCGGGGCTGGGTTTAACCCTCCTGGTGAGGTTCAGCAGTTCAGGCCACAAAGAGAAATGGGGCTGAGAATCTTCTAGCACAGAAATGTGTAAACAAAATTCCCTTCCTCACACTTTTTAAAGAATAGAGCAATGCAAATGATGTAGAATTAGTTAGCATGGAACTCCCTTCTATATAGCCTTGTAATTCATAAATCAGTTAGCAGGGCTGAAAACTGACATTTGCATTTCCTTTCTCTGTGGGATATTATGTCAAGGTACCAGCTAGGGGAAGCCTGAACCACTAAGCTGAAAACTGATTTGGAATAAGAAAAAGTCCCCTTTCTGCACATACTTTGCAGAAGCCAAAGAAAACATCTGTTTGTTTAAGTTGTGTTTGGCTGGGGCAAAAGCCTGAGACAGTGTAGGATTCCTCTCAGCTTGTGAGAAAAACAGTGGAGTGGTCAGTGCCTTGATGCAGGGTCTGCTAATGCATAAACCCTCACACCTCTATCAGTCATCCGTAAAATCAGTGGGAGCTGCTCAGTGCTCAGGGTGTTGAGACTCCTGACCTTGGGTGAGAGCAGAACTGTCCGGGGATCTTTTGATGCACATGCAAAGCCTTGAAAGGGAGTGGGAGCATTTGAATTTAGGCATCCTTAAGGCATGAGGCTGCTTCTCTGGATTTGAGAGAAGGGGGAAGAATCAGTTAATTTCTGCTTTTGGTCAGAGAAACCCTTAAATCCTTTCTAAATCCTTGTGGGGGTCTGGCCCATTCTCCTTTAGTTTTATTATGTGCTTGATGGCCATGAAGTACTGGAAGGAAATGGGATGTGATAATCTAATGAAGAGTCCATATGTAGCATTACTGCCTGCCTTGTGACTCCAGTTGTGCTGTAATTACCTGTGCTTCGTGTTGAGCATAGCAGGAGTGAGATAGATGGGCTGCTGGCAGAGCAGTCCAGGCACAGGGACGATGCAATCAGTGCCTACTGAGCTGCCATGGAAAGTGAAACAAGTGTCTGGGGCATGCATCCATCATCACCACACATACCTGCAGGTGATTTCCTAAAGCCCCAGCATGTACATGTGCAGTTACCTGGTACATTAGTGTTCCTAACTGCATACAGGGTGAAAGTGCTGCCAGTGCCTTGCAGGAGGAGCTGTGTCCTGGTGCAAGTCAGCAGATACTTGGCCAGAAAGTTTCATTGAGGCCAGAATCTCAACTCTCAGGATCTGTAGATCTAGCTTGGCAGGGTAGTTTAGGTCTTATATTCTTTGACTGTCCTATTCATTCAGTGACTTAGGGATTTGCTTTATCTCCGGCTGAAAGAATTAAATTTTAGTAAACTTTTGCAGTCTTTTCCTTTAGTTGCTCTACAGATATTTGTACTCAAAAATTATCAGCAACTAAGAATTCCACATTCCTTTGTGATTATATCATCTATATTTGGTCAAACATTATCTTTCATTTCAGTGTAATTAGGTGCTCAGCACAGTAAGATAGATGGTGGAATTTTTCTGCTTGGTTCTCCTGAGGTGCAGAAGGAGCCCTTGTTGTGAGCTCTGTGGCTCAACTGGTCATGTGTTCAGTACATTACCTATCGCAACATGTACTACCCCATAGCTCTGGCAGGAGCCTGAGGGTGTGGCAAATACAGAAAGGGTGAGAGGCACCTAAAGAGATCATGAGCTGTTTCAATCCTAAATCCTTTGGGACTTTTTTAGGTTAAAATTTCAAATGGGGCAGGTTAGAATTTCAAACAGGAAAGAGTTATATTAGAGAAAGCCTACAGCTACTGAAGGACATATTGGAATAGCTGGTCTGTTTTATACCAACACTTAAAGAGCATAAATAGCTACAGGTATTTGTGAATTCTTTACAATCATATTCCAGGTGTTGCTAGCTCCACATATTTTGAATCTGGAAGGTCAGTTAGTGTATTTAACCCATACAATGGTCTTAAAAGAATGGTATAACAGTATATGAATGTTAGAGTACCTTTTAGTTACATTTTGGCACTAAGTGTGTAGGCAGGGCTCTCTTAGCTGCAATGAGAAGCACAAGCCAGCAGCTGAGAGCTGTGTCATTCCCTTCATGTATTAAAAAATCTGGACAGGGCCTATGGTTTCTCTGCTGGCCTTGGTGTCCAGGCTCTGCAGCTGCCCAGGAGATGCAAACCTGGCTGCCTGCAGTGTTGCACAGCGGGATGTGTGGCTGCCCCGCGGCTGCCCCGATCCTGCTGCTGCGCCCTCCGCTGCATGACAGAAAATCGGTTGGACTTAGAATCTGCTGAATACGTGTGTTGCTGTCTGCAAAGTGTTGGTTGTGGCTTGCTCAGTTTTCTGAAAGAGAAGATCTAAGTAAATTCTGTAATGAATACAAAGCAGTTTAGGAGCTTTATGTTTACAGCTGAAAATTTTCATGTGTCAGAAGTTCATAGGTAGTGCCTTTTTTCATTTTGTTTTGAAGGCTGTTCATTGTAGGATGACATTTCCTTTGTCTCAAAACAGAAATCTGTTGTTTACTGTACTTCCTGCTTTTCAGAGGGTTGGTTTGTCAATGATATGCTGCAGTTTTGCAGCTCTGTACAGCTTTAATACTCCTGCTATCCACGGCCATTTTCAATAAAACTGAGTAGGAATGCACATGAGGCTTTACAGGATCTGTGTAGCACCTGCTGGTCCTTGCTCTCATGCAGGCTGGTTGTGAGGACTCTGCCCTCAGGACTGCTTTGCCTGTGCCCTACAAGGCATGAAGCCTAGCAGAAGGAAGGCCCTCTCTGGGCCTGCTGGATAGACAAGAAACAAGAGGCAGATGTGGCTCCAGATGTCTCGTACATCAGCTGTCTGCCCCTGGACGGTGACACGTGGATTGAAATGGCAGTGTTGGGGGGTGCTGTGTAAGCTGGCCCACATCACACCTTCTACAGGGAGCCCTGAGCTGCTGCCCAAGCACTTCTGGTAGCACAGGGATGTTCTGCAAGTGCCAGGTCCTGTTAGAATTTCTACATCTGCACTGCTGGAAATGGCAAAGAAACCAAAGACCTTGTGACTGTTAAATGCTGCTTCCAAAGGGCTCTTGAAATCATGAGTGTCTTAAAAAGTCTTGAGATATGAGAGTCCTTGACAGTCTCAGGAGTGCTGCTAACTCTTCCCCACTTGTTGAAAATGTAAAAACTGCCAGCTGCCACAGGCAGTCTAGAAGCTGTCAGAAGCACACGCTGGCTGAGAGCAGGTGTGTAATCTGGATTAGAGTTGTTCAAATGTTCTTGTAAACACCAGTAACCTATTCTCAGTGATCAGTCTTGGTGAATGCTGCAGAGTTCTGACACTTTCAGCTTTACTGGGCATTGTCTTTACACTGTTAGAGGTTCCACTTTCTTGGAAAACAAATGTTACTTTTTCAAAACAAAATCTTCCTGATTTTCAAGGCTGCAGATGCCTTATCCCCAGGAGCAAAACTGACAACAAGCCTATGTAGACATCGTAAAGTCGTGACGCTTTTAATAAAGACTAGGGCAAAAAAAAAGCAGCTCACTTCACTTTTTTCTCCCATACCTGGCAGTGGCTCAAAGTGCAGTTTGCACTGAGTATGCTTTCAGAAAGGTAGACGTGCAGGGTTCATCCTCCTCTTATAACAGGGTGGTAGCAGTTCTATGACTTCATATGGGGGAGGTGGTGTCTGACTCATGGAAAAGATGTGTAAGGAACTACTACGCTCAAAGATTGGGTTTGTGTTTATAGTCTGCTCAGCACTTTGTGGCTTACTGTATGGCTGTATTAAGGGCTTATTAAGTGCCTTAGTTTGATGTCATACACACCATCTTGGTGATATATGTTTGTATTTGGTGCGTTATCTCTGAGCTAGACAATAAGTATGCATAATCACCTCATCATTGCTATGTAAATGATAAATCTCAAGATAAATGGCTTCAAAAGTTTAAAGAAAAAGAAAAATACATAATTTATAAAGAAAGTTCTACAGGAGATTATGGAGAGGCATAATACAAAATAAAAACTCTTCACATTTCTGGGTGTGATGTTTTTGAACAGCCCCTTCTGTGATGACGAGATTTTCATATTGATTCAGGGCCCTGTGGTGTGATGGTACCTCACCTGCACTTGCTTTTATTTCCCCTCCATATCAGCAAGAGTGAGGCGAGGTGTTTTTGAGGAAAGTACTTGGGACCAAAGGATCTTAAAGAGCTGACAGATGTTACTTTTGCCATCACAGACATTTTTTTAATGCCCGCAATTAGCTGAATGTGAACTGGCTGTTCAGCCTCTGGAGAACCCCAGTACCTCCAGAAGTAATCAGCTTGGGCACAGCAGTATGAGCCTATAGTGAATTTCTGAGCACAGCGATGGAAATATCATCAGCTTTATCCCTTTGCTTTGGTTTTTAGTGCATGATTGTGAGAATGAGAAAAGCCAGAGTAAATGAAGGCAATCAAAATAATCACACCAGCAAAATTTCCCTTTATTTAACACACTATTCATCCACTGTATTTATCAATTCTGTTTTACTCTTCACCTCTTACTAAACCTAAAATGAAAGATCAGAGATAAAAAAACACAAAGGGAGGGAAGGATCAAGTAAGTTTTATCTCATTGAAAGGATTGGCAGAGGTCCCATTGACTTCAATGGCTGCATCTCCTTTTGTGCTTTCCTTTGATTCAGAAGTGTGCTTTTGAAGCAGATCATCAGCACTTACTGTGCTTTGGCTCACATCCTGAAGTGTTTGTAGAGACAAACTGAGCTCCTTTTGAATTAGAATTAGCTTGGGGATGTACTCCAGAAGTTCCTCATGCACTCACAGGAACACTCAGACCATGGCAGGAGAGAAGGCCTAATCTAAGTGAAGGTGCTCTCAAATGGGTGTAACGTGCATTAGATTCTGCCTGCCTCTTTTTCATTTTGTAAGTCTGCTGCTGCTAGGCCACAGGATTTGCAAATACAGACATGAGCAGTGAGTCCAGGATTGCTCTGTGTGGTCCTTGTTTTAAAAGGCACTGTACTTCTTGGAGTGGTAATAGCTTCCTTAAAATGTGTTGGCTGATGCGATGGCTTGCAGAAATGAGGAGTGTTTCAACTGAGATCCAATATGAAATTGAAATTACGAGAAGAAAAGAAATATCTGAAATTAATTTGAACCTGTGACTCATGCCCTGAGTTTCAAAATGGGTTTTCTTGTATGGAATTGTTGTTACAAAGATACTGTCCATGTGCTTGACTGGTCTAAAGCATACATGTCTTGAAGAAGATGACATTTTTAGGATGCATATCTGCAGAACCAACTTATCACCATGAGTTAAATACTGTGTTTAGAGTAAAATAACTGGGCTGTATCTGCATTCTTTCTAGTACTGTAATAGTACCTTGTGAAGCTTCAATGTTTAGTCTTTGATAGGTTTTCTAAAGGAAAATTTGAAAGGTAAAATTCGAAAACTCTTGTGAGAGGGAACAGGACCCCGGTATATGAGCTTGTGCATTATTTTAATTTTGTGTGGTCTTACAGCACATCTTTTTAATTGTGACTACTTTAAAATATATTATTAGAGGTCTGAATTAATTAGAGCTGATGTAAAAATCAAGGGCATAAAAAGACATGTCATATAGCATGTGTTTGCTCATTAGATATGACAGTAACTCTGCAGGGGAAATTAATATTGATATGTATATTGAAATAGAAATATACTGGAGAGGAAGAGAGGCTGAGCACTGTTCTTTGCCATCATTAATAGTGGCAAATTAATTAATATTGACTACAGCTTCTCATATGCTAAGCGTTTTCTGTCGGTTCCTCCCAGTACCATTTCATTTCCGTGAGATAAATGGTGATTCCAGGAACACTGCTGTGTTTCAGACAAGGACTACTCCATAACTGGGTCAACTCTCCTAGCTACCATTATACTAAAATATTTTTGTGAAAACTTGGAGACTGTGTTACAGCCTACACAGGTTTTGTGGTGTATGTGAAAGCAGAAGCAGTCAGTGTACATATTAAGCTTTACATAAATTTCTCCATTTAGTTATCTGGCTCTCTGTGTAGGGTAATCAAATCAATGTCACTATTGCTGCTGTGTTCTCTCTGGTAGGGAGCCAGCAGCTCTTGTGTACTTGGGGTAGGACAGTGGGCTTTTGGGTCAAGCATATATGATTTTTGTTGCTTAATTTTTAGCTGTGGGACTTGGAGCTGTATCAAAATGTATGTCTAAGTTGTATTTCAGAAGCATTTGCAAATGTTTTGTTTAGCAGAAGTTTGTCTTAGGTCACTGCAGTTGGGTAAAGCTCTAGTATATTTTGTTTAATGGAAAAAATGTTCAATAGTTAAATCATTAAGAACATGAAGCAGGTTGTAAATCAGTGATGTGCTGCTAATTTTGCCTGGTTGCTGCCTATAAGAAGTGCCTCATCTCCAATAGGACAGTAAATGGGACACAATGTGCTGATATGGTTTCCTATGTTCTCCTCAGTTTCTTTGCTTTGCTCCTGCTTTGTCTTTCTGAAATATGCATCAGATATAAGGAACTCCCACTACAAAAGTTCCCATAGTAACATCCGTGTGGAATTGGGAGCACACTGCATGCCAGCAGCAGGCTCCTGGTTCAGATGCAGCTGTGGTGACAAGTGCCCTTGGTGGCTCAGTCTGGCAGCTGAGGATTTCTGCCTCCCTGGCAGCCCTCCCAGAACAGCCCTCCCATGTGTGGTGTCTCTGGCAGAAGGGCCTGTTGCTTTAGCTGCACTGCAATCACTGCTAGGAATTAAACCCTGAGCACTGCATGAAGTCTGCAGGACCTGAAGTGCCTTGAAGGGACAATGACTTTCTTGGTATGTGTGTGTGCATTTGTATAGCATCCCTGCCTCCCACAGGAGGCCTGGCTCCAGTGCTCTGCAAGAAAGTACTATTATAGTAGTGAATTCTGACCTTTCTCCCATGTCAGATGATGGCCTGTGACCCAAAGGAGCAGGGCAGGTAATCAGAGCCACTGCCATTGAAGCACCAGTTTCCTGGGTATAAATAGAAATAGAATAAAATAGAAAACTAAATAGAAAATAGTAGAAACTAAATAAAATAGAATTGTGCACATATCTCTCAGTGTAGGCTAAAATAATTGTAGCCTTTCAGGTTTGTTCCAAAGGGTTTTAGAGATAATACTTACTCCAATGTTCAGTCAGTTTCTCTTGCTGTTGGGCTGTTGGTTTGGTTTGGTTTTGGTTTTTTTCTTTGTTAAAAGGAGAACCTTTATTGTTTTTCAGTTACTAGCACACAGAGAGCCTTATGTATGTTAAACACGGAAAAGGTTATTTGAATCTTGAAATGAAACCCTGTCTATGTTCATCTGTTGCTCGAGTCCTGTGACCAGGATGTTTTTTCTTCTGTTGAAGAAAAGGAAGTGGGAAGTAAGTGGTGGGCTGAAAATTGCTGTTGTGTGTGTGAGAGAATTCAGCAGCATAAGCAGTTCCATTACCTGTCTGCCCTTCTCAGCAGGTTTGGAGGGGTGTGCTGACTCTTAATAACAAAGCCATGTGTCATGGCTACACTTCAACAGGTTTCTTATTTGTCTTAACATATGCCAGGGAAATGATAATGGAGTGTTTCCTTTGGGAGCAAAGGGGTATAGATTGTTGAGCTAGCTCAAAAGCCATTTTACAGAAATAGCAGGAGTGCCAAGAAGGGAGCTCTAGTAGAGAAAAATGTGTCCCTATGAACATGCAAGGGAATGTGCACAGCCTGGTTACCTTCAATCTGCTACATGTGGAGTGTCTGAGCTTTGAGAGAGCTGCAAGAACTTCTGTTTCTCATTCTGTTGGTTGCAGGTGTAAAGACCTACGTAGCCCTGACAGAAGTTATTTCAAAGCAAGTAATGTGCACTCTGCATAGGTACCGGTGACCAGTCCTTTTCTAGTGTTTAAACCTCTCCGAATAAGCCTGGAATTAACAGAATAGTGGGAAATAATGTTTTGAAACAACTTGAATTTAGAAGCAAGTACTGGTATGCAGGTACTAACCTGGAAGTCAAGAAAACAGCTTCATTAATGGTGAAAACATGATGCAATTGCCACACTTGTTAATGAATGAATGAATGAATGAATGAATGAAACCTTCCATGCAGAGAATGAGGTATAAATCATTTTGGATAATGGTCCTCAAATGAACAGGAGTCTGCAACATTTTACAGAGGTGGTAAAAATTAAGGAGGCATTATATGTGATGCATATCAATCCATCAGCATCTAGCTGTGATACAACTGTGTGCATTTGACAACCACCTTTCTGACTGGGTTGTGTGGATCAAGAGAAGACAGTGATTTGGAGCCCTAAAGCACAGTATGTGTCTGTGCTCCATGAACATTATACCAGTTATCCAATTTATGCTGGAAATTTAATTGTAAAAAGGTGGACTTCCAGAAAACAATGCATATGCACATCTCTTTAACAAGAGAGAATAATTTGGTTTGCATGCTGTGCTGAAATTTTCAGATGTTAGAAGCTGATAAATGTAAATTGAGCTTTGTTTTTCATGTATGCTTATTAATTAATAGAATTCTCTTTACAGGCATGCTGAATATTTTATTACTGAAGTGTGGGAGCATGTACTGCATTTTGCAGTTCAAGTATCATAGACATGTAATTTTAGAATAAGCACATAAAGCCAGATGTAGATGTGGTCATAGTGGGTTTGTTGTACAGCACCTTAACCCCTTTCCTTCAGCCTGAAAAACAGCTTATGATTTGATAAGTTTGCCTTTCGTGACCAGGGCTATTCATGTCAAAGGAAATGAGAGCAAATGGAGAGAGAAACCTGCCCAGGTGCTGCAGGGCAGCCACTTGATGTGTGCTCACAGGGGGTGCAGCACAAAGGCAGGCAAATCAAACTGTGACACAGCTGATGAGCAGGACGTGCAAAACAGCCAACGGATAATACTGAGCAAAAGAAGAATCAACGATCCAGGTAAAACAGTGTGTTCTTCAGAGCAGTGCCGCCAGGGACAGGGGGTCATCACAGCAATCATGCACAGGGTAAGAATATTGATAGGAACTGTAAGAATAGCGTTATGAAATTTCCTATTTCACAGGAACTTTATGTTAAATCTTGCGGACCTCATCCAATCATTATGTGCTAAAAATCTCTTAGACTAATATCAAAGTCTTTGTAAGTCTACTTGCACTTGTGAGAGTGGAGGACCTTACACACAGACACTAGTCTACGCCCTTGCACCCTGGTGCTCTAGCTCTGCATCCTGGAGGAATGCGGATTTCAAATGGAAAAAAACATGCCTGGATCTGTCTGGCAGAGTTTGGTTTGTTTCCCATAATTTCATTAGTTTCAGTAAAATACAAAAGGAAGAGCATACTATGCCAGAATAAATGTGTGAGCATAAAGACCAGCTATTGTGCTCTAACTTGAAAAATCATTTTTAAGAAAGAAAGGTAAATAGTGAACTGAGTATTTACAGAATATCTCCTTCTAGGAAGCAATACTGTCACAGTTCCAAGGCTGCTTGGTACAGGTGACCCTTCCACTGGGGATTATTTATCACATATGTAAATAGTCTTGTCTGTGTGCAGTGTGAGTGCCTGTGCAGTAGAGCAGTGCTGAAGGAAGGACTACTTTGGGTGTGCTATATTCCCCCCAAATTTCCTGCTTCCTGGTTGCTGCCTGGAGTTCCTTGAATCAGAATGTAGGTCAGAGCAACAGAAGGTTGTTTCAAGTTCCCACGTGCCCCAAAGAGGCTTTCAGACTGCACTGTAATATATGGATCCGTGATTGCTTTCAGCTCTGTTTCAGTCAAGCACAGCTCTCAAAAATATAAAGCACCTACAACATAATAACTTGTAATGACATTCTGCCGGGGGATTTACCTCAGCTCACAGTTACTCAGCTTGAGAAGGGAGTACTGGCTGTCTGTGTTTATATGACATGCTTTATAAAAGAAAGTCTTTGAAGGGGAATTATCAAAGTATAAGTAGACTGCTACTGTGCTGAAAACAGTTCTGGCTTCTGCGCTGTACCAGTGGAGGGCCGTGGTGAAGTGTGAGCTAGAGTGTTCTTTCCCTGAAGGTGGGTGGCAAACAGGAGCTGTGCTTTCAGAGTGTGCCGGAGGTACCTTGTAAAGTGGGGGCTTTGAAAGTGCTTGACCTCAGCCATGCTGATGCTCTTTAGCCAAAGGCTGGTGCTCTTCAAGATGATGGAACAGGAACAGCCCAACAGTGGGCTCCTCTGGAGGGGTCTTTGCCTGCAGTGCTGTGCTGTGGGAGAGGCCATCAGGGGAGTGTTCGTCGCTGTGAGTGCTGCTACAGCCACGGTTCTCTCCAGGGCTGCACCCACAGAAACCTGCACCTCACAAGGCTCTGTCAGACACACCCTCTCCCTCTGCAGTGCTTCCCAAAATCAGACATGCAGAAGGAGCTTAGATGCCTTAGATACCATCTTCTGAGTAGGATTTGCTGCTTTTCTTTTCCCTTTGGCCCAGGTGCCATTTAAAAAATATTTTTGAAGTTTCCCAGTGAGTTTTATGGAAATTTCCTTCTGTAAGGATTAGTTTCTTGTCTTGCTGTCAGTTTAAATAGATTAGACTTTTAAATTCACAGTATTGCCATTTATTTTTAATATGTAAGATACTGTGCGTTGTGAAGGAGAAAACTGCAGCTTTTAGTTTACAGAATCACAGAATCCCAAAATAGGCTGAGTTGGAAGAGACCCACAAGGATCATCGAGTCCACCTCCTATTAGTATTCATTTAATTTCCTGGTAGTCACTACAGATAATTCTGATGGATCATAGCATATTTCTTTTTTTACACTATTTCATATGTTTGCATTAGAAATACATTATTTTGCCTTTTGCACTGTTATTCTGGAGTTCTCAGCTGAATTCTCTTGACTGGATTTTTGAATAGAGAACGTTGTCTCAATGAAAATAGACTTGAATTGTGCTCTAAAATGTTACCATCACATCACTTCCTAGGCAGTAGGTAAAATAATGACATGGAATTAATTTGTCTGGCTGTGCCTTACTGCAAAACCGGTATGAATGTGAACAAATGTGAAATGAAGACCTGCTATGATCAAGGATGTGTGAATTCTGCAAAGGGCAGAGTTTGGGAGCTGGTTTAGAAATTTAAACACGTGCTGTGAGTCACTCAGAGTGTGTTTAAAATAATTCCAGGAAAAGGCATAAAACTCTAAAATAAAACAAACCCACCACCACAGCAATAAACAAACTCCCACAAAAACAACAGCAAAAACAAGCAGCCAAACAAAACCCAAAAAGTCAGTGAGGGCTTTTCATTATCCACTGTCAGATCTTTCTGCAGGAAAGATTTGGAACCTTTCACACGATATTCTCATTAAAGGTGCTCCGAACTGTCCTTTTCAAAGGGAGCCTCAGATTTGTGTCTTCTCACCTGCTCATGGAGTGCCATAGGGTAGTTAAACATTGAGCTCCAGGGAAGCATCACTCAAATTGTGACTACTCAAGGTTTGTGCAGTCCAGGAAACACCCTAAACATACCCAGCAAGGCTTGCAGGTTCTGTTTCTGTAATAAATTCAGGATGAATGCTGTCTAATGTCACATACTAGTTGAGAAGCTAACATTCTCCTTGTGAAAAAAAAATCAGAGAGGTTACTTTGATCATAGAGGTAAAGGTGTCTAAGGAAAAAATACTTTCGAGAGCAAAGCAGAACAAGACTGTAGTTTTCAAACTGTGTAATAGTTTGGGAATGTTAATCTGACTTTGATGAGGTTTTTTGATTTCTTTACTGAAAGAAGGGAAAGTTGTCCTGAGGATGGGGTACTGCCAAGAAAGGTCTTGGGAAACCCCACATTCATGTAGAGTGTGAATCTTGGGGTATCTTGGGATAAAACTAAAAAGTCACAGACCATTAAAAATTATTTCTTTGATAATAACAGATTGGAGAATGTGAATTTTATGTGGAAAGTGGGAAAGACATTATTATTCTTCTATTTACGTTATTATATAATCCCGAAAATTTACAATGCTTGTTTGGCATCACAGACCTCATTTGGGGGGTTGGCAAGGCAAAATCCCAGTTTTAAGAATTTTACTTGTAAATACGGTTTTGAGATTTCAAGGTTCCCTTTAATACTGATAGAGATGAAAGGTATGAAGAACACTTCAGAAGCCATTACAGATGACTTCGGAGGAAATGGCTATGTCTGATTACTTAGGATTGGAAAGGAATTATGTTAATTTGAAAATACTGTTAATGATGATTAAATTACATTCAAGTTTCTGAAATTAAAGAGAACTGAGTTGGAGAAATTAAAGTAACTGTAGAAGGAAGTTTAGAAGGGCTAAATAATTACAGCTTTCAAATGCATGAAAAAGGAAGGGGACAGCTTCTTTTTTCACTTGTTTGCAAAATGATACTTGCAAACTGAGACTCGAGCAGGTACCTCCTTTGTTATTACCTACCCCTAATAATCCTTATTCGAATTAGGTTGGTTTTCAATGAGTGTGACACTCTCAGATCTTCACAGCTGCCTCTTCCAATGTAGCCGAGAGGTAGGAATATGGCCCAGATAACTACAGTGGTATTTATTGCCCTTGTCTGTTCATTTACCAAGAACAGCCTCCTTCAGATCTGCTTGGTACACCCTGCGTTAACATGTCCTGATTTCTGAGGGGGCATGGCGTTTTCAGAGAGTTGTAATTTCATTTCATGTTTTAATTTGTAAAACTTATTCAAGTTACTGCTCTGAAATGCAAGATGATTGTGGTGCCAGTGATAAATGAACCAGCTGTTGTTGAAGTAATGATTCTAATTAGGGATTGGAATCATGAGTTCTGTCCTTTCCTGAGTCCCTGACCTACATCTGTAAGGGATAATGCATAGCAAGGGCCACTGAATATTTGAGGTGTCGAGACCTGTAGCTATCATAGTGACAGCTGGCATTTACAGCTTTGAGCTGCCACAGACACCAAGGCTTATCTCAGAATAGCTCGGGATGACTGAACTGCTGATGTAGTTGTTTCACTTTTAGATTATTACAGTGGTGATTAGAATTATTTGTATTAAAAATGTGTATTGAGATAACTAGTACATTTTATTATTTACAACAGTGATTAAAACCTACTTACATTGTATTCCATAAGGATTGAATTTCAGTACACTCAGGTTCACTGGAAGAAAATAGTTAAGTGCTCCGTTGAAGGTTTATGTGCTGTGAAGTATGAAATCTCTTGGTAGAACCAGTGCTTTGGCAATCAGATCTGTGTTCCCTGAGCTAAAGCTGCTTTCAGCTTTGTTTTGCTCTCTTTGCTGGTGAGCTGCCAGGTGTTCCCCACAGGTGCTGTGCCACTACCCACAGTGAGAGTCCCTCCCGCACTGCTGTGCACTTCCTGCTTACTGTGACACCTGGAGTGCAATCCGAGCCTGCTGTGAGCAGTGCTAAAGCACGTAAAAGCTTGGAGAAGGAAGAGCTTTAGCTAAAGAATTATTTTTTCTAAGTAGCTTGTCTGGTGACTTAATTATTTTATTGATTTTTTTATAAGTTACCCCTTTAATCCCTTGTTCTTAAAGATCTGTTTCTTTCATCTTGTTGGAGATGACTGAAATTCATGTGCAAAAATACATGTGTCTAATGTCTGCTGATTTCTCAGAATTAGTGCTATTCTTTTCTTGCATGTTTTGCAAAGAAATAGGTTTCAAGCAACCAACTGCATTGAGGGAATGAACAATTATGCCACACCTAATGAACTCACAAGTTTCATGTCAGTGAGTGGCAGCTCATTTTCAAAGTGCAGTTTCATGTTAATGTTGAGAAGAGGGAGAAAGTGTGGAAGTGTGTTTTTTTCTTTTCTTCTCCTGCTTTCCCAAAGTCCCTCATTTCTTTTGTGATTTTAATGTCATTGTGATAGTAGATAGCTAATGACACTGATGCTTTATTTTCATATGAAACACCCTATAAGCAGCCATGTTAGAGGTGATGTAGTGTAGAAATTGTGGACAAAGCATTTACAAGGAGTATCAATCAGAATGGATATGAAAGTCTGGGAATGTCATACAGGATTAAATTGTTTATCTTTATTTAGGAATTGCAGATTGCTAATTGAGTATAAGAACATGATTCTAAATTGTGGGTGATAACTTTAAGAGTATTGAGTCTCCATGTTTTTAATAGCTCAGTCTCCCTGAGCTGCTCATGAGAAGAAACCTCCTCATGTACTATTTTGAGTGGCTGGAGAAGTAAAATAACTTCTCTATGAATTACTCTGTTGTTTATTAGAATAAAAAATTTCCTATTGTGTAATTTCTCTGAAATGTCAGTGTTTTTGTAGGTTTCTTCTGCAAGGACAAAACCAGACCTATTTGTTGTGTCCTGTGCCTTGAGCACTGCGTGTGCAGAAAATTCCCAGTTCAGAATGTTTGTAGGTATTACATTTATTTGTGCTGTCAGATCCAGCAGTTTTCTATCACAGTCAGAGGCATGACATTTGTCCAGGGGCTTCAGTCATTAGATATAAAATTTTAATAATACCATTGATCATTTATACAATGCACTTCGGCTAACAGGAATTAGGGCTGTCTTAGGTTACAATAGTATGCATTCTATCACCATCTTCATAAGCTGTTAAAACCAGGTGGGACAGTACTTCCCTCCTGGCTCATCCCTGATAACCCCAGAGGATGTCTTCTAATGGGCCAGCTGTTGAAACCAGGTGGGGCAGTGTTCTTTATCTCTTCCATGACCCATCCTCCCTCCAGGGGATATCTTCTGTTCATGGGCCATTGAGTCCCACTGATAAAATTACACCATTCCCATTGTGAGATGCCCCACACAGGGGGAGTAACCAAGCATTCCTGTCTGGGTGTAATCTGGAATTTGAAACATCACACTCAAGCTTTTCCCTGGATTTCCAGAGGAAGACCAGACCCTTCTACACCACCACTGGGCCTTCAGAGGAGAACTACACCTTTCCACACAATCACTGCTTCAACCAAACCACATCTATCACTCCCAGAGGACTGCAGCCACCATTTAATTGGACTGCTACCAACACCCTGACTGACAGGGTGTCAGGTTGTATTCTGACTCTGTCAGTGGTTGTGTACTATCGCATTTATTTTCATTTTTCTATTAAATTGTAGTTCTGACTTGCAGTCTCTCACTGGTTTGCTTTCAAACCACCACAAGGGGTTGGACCACTTACTGACAACAGCAGTTTTAAATCCACCCAGAGTTCTGAGACAGCTACAGTAAGGGCTTCCCTTGTCCCACTTAGGGGTTTACTGGTGTTTGCCATGCTGGCCAGACAATGTTGCTGTGCTGGCCAGTGCTTGGGCCAGGATCTGGGCAGGTGTCAGCAGGGCCAGCCCCAGGTGTGCCAGCTGAGGGCAGGATGGGTGCAGTGGTGCCCCAGCCCCTCAGCCAGTGCAAGTGCAGTGCCCTCCATTCCTGTGTGCCCAGCAAGTTCCTCCCAAGCACACTGAGGCTCCAAGGGTCTATTGTGCTTTTCCATCCTCTTACACTCCCTGCCTCCTTGTTCCTCCTGAGTTTTCATTGTGCCATAAGAAAGGATATACTACAGAACATGGAATCTGGATCCCAGTCAGATTTTGATCACCTGCTACATCTGGAGCCTTTTGTATTTAGAGGTTTCTTACCCCAGATGCAAGGTTTACACTTGTTTCTAACTTTGATTTGGTTTCTGAGCTCCTCCCAAGCCACAAGGTCATACACGTCTCTGGTCTAAAATCTTTTTTAAAACTTTCTTTAACTGTGATTTTACCTGAAGTGATCTTTGCTTGCGAGTTACCGAGAGGGATGAGGGGGAGTAAATTACTAGGTACTAGAAACATTTGTGTTCTGTGAAGATTATGACACTATTGCTAATTAAACAAAAAAAATCTTACGGATTTTTCTCTCACTCTGTCCTTTCAGTCTGTGGCTTTTCTTCATGGTAGTTACTCTGCAAACATACAGAATGTTTATTGATCACCTCTGGCAAACTGTTCTAATTAATAGTGAAAATCATTAAATAAGTACATGGGAAACAACTCCATCTGGCTGTCGAAAACGAAATGAATATTTGGTAGTTTGTGATTGCAGTGTAAAATCCACAGGAATAGAAAGCGAGTTTGGAAAGCATAAAAGCTCATTACCAAAAAGTAACACTTTTGCATCTTAAAGTTATTAAAATTTATATTGAGGAAAGTGAATCTTAAAAGTACTTGGTTTGTAAGGTAGGTTAATTTAGAATTGTTCTGTAATCAGCAAAGAGCAAGTGTACTAGATAGTAGGTACAGGCCTAGAAAAGTGAAGGGATGGGAAGATGGATTAGGAATGAAAAACCTTCCAAATACTCTGATCCTTGAAGAATCACATAATGTACAGTGCAGAAATTATACACACAGCAAGGGAGGCTGATAAGCACAGAGGAGGGACAAATTCTAGGAAGAGGAATATTCAGGGAATGGATCTTGACAGAGAGGAACAAAAAACAGAACAAATGCAATGTTAAAAAATAAAATGTTGCTTCAAAGTCCTAAAAAAACTTATTTTGAACTCCTGTTATAGAAGGGGTTCTCTGTTTTAAAGTTTAGACACAACCCAAAACCACAAACTTTAAAGGCAACGATGTATCCATAGTTAGTGGAACCTGTGCTAGGTACACTAATAGGCACAAGAAAAGGTTTCGATCCAGTGCAGTGAGGGGCTTTTGTCTGGTGGAAGTTTTTGTGGTATTTCTCATTTTTCTCTAAGTTGAATTTGGTTAGAAAATGGTGTGCTACAAGAAGTGAATAAAGCAGAGTGTTAGTGGTTAGTCACTTCAGAATTTCAGTTCTAACATACCTCGTTCTTGCTACAGCATAATCTAAATTTAGCAGTGTAATTTTTAGCAGAAGGGAGAGAATTCCTTTGATCTGATAAAATGTTCTTCATCTGACAAGGCCTCTACTCAAATGCAGCATGTTAAAAAATCCTACATAAAGATTAAACCAGACAATAGTGTGAAGTTTGTAAGAGAAAAAAACTTGCCAAAGAAATCTTTCTACAGGTCTCTAATGTTTTTCTGTACTGTAAGACTTTTGCTGTTAGAAAGATTGGTAAGAAAATTCAGCTGAAATGGAAAATGCTTCTCCTTAAGAACAATAACTAAGAGGTGATTATAGTTAAAGACTTCCTGAGGAGTGAGGGATTAGCTTGAGTAGATTTGATTTTGTTAGGGCAGATTTTATATTTCCAAGCTGTGTTAACATCAGTCATTGAGTTAAAGATCGAAGTGTGGCATGGCTGAGTCTAATACAGTGCATTTGATTTTGCCCTTTGATTAGTTCAGGACGTTCCTCATTCTGAAGCATTTCCACAGACTCATTGTTGGGACAGCTCTGGTAATTGACACCTGTGTTACTTTCTTCTGGTTTTGAGGTGCTTAAAAGTTTTTTTCATATTTAGTATTTCTTTCTTCTTTAAGTTGTTAATTCCAATATTAGTCTTTTTTTCCTCAGTGTTAACTCATTCTTTTGTTTCAGCTTACTGTGTTCCTCCCTTCTTTCTTCCCTGTGCTACTCATAACTCATTTTCTCCAAATCCATAAATGGCTCCAAGGGACAGACATTTGTAATTGAGGACGTTTCAGAAGTTCAGTTTAATGATTCATGAATATACAGGTAAATGCCAAACTCCCAGGCTGCTCCTCCAGCATTTTACTGCTCTGGTGTAGTACAGATCTCAAACACATGGGTCCAATTCTTCCAGCCAGATGAATTCATAAGGACATTCTATTGCTTTAGCCATTTCTGGTTCTGTAAAGTGGCAAAAGCAATATAAGCAATATTATTTTTTTCAATTTATTTCCTTCTTTTTTAACCTTAGTAATTATTACTTTATCTCTTAATTGAGACACCACTGTTTTCAAGAGAGGTCTACATGTGCAGTATCACTAGTAAATGCCATAGAGCTGTAATGAAATACAAAAGCTGCAGGATACAAGGAAAAACCAGAACTCACAGATTTCCAAAAAATATCTGCTAGTTGAGATTGAAAGCATGGTGTGTACAGAGATTGTGCAGGTTGTGCTGAGAAGCACTGGAGATGAGGTAACTCTGTCATAACAGTTGTTGATAGTTAGAAAGAACTAAAGACAAAGGCCTGATTTTTGGTAACTCTGTGTTAGAGGTTAGTAGTAAAGGTCACACTGAATGACCCTTCCCACTGGCTCCCCCTTTCTTTTTATTTAGGAGAGAAAACACAGAGGAACTAATAAAAACCATCAGGTGTGCTGGTGCATAATGGATATGCTTAAGCAATATTCAGAAGTTTATCTTCTGTGATGCTCGTACTAGATAAAAAAGTACTTACTTTAAAAATTACTGTTTCCTTTTTTTTATCTGCCTCTGTCAAAATACAGCATCTCTGCCTTTGAACAACCAGAGGGCAGGTTCCCATTAGCAGGAACTGAGCTTGTGGCAGGAATACATCAAGGCACAAAGCACTCCCCCTTCCAGTAAATTATCATCATTTTGAGGTGGTTATTCACCTCAAATTGTACCAAGTGCATTAGAAATCTTCCCAGGGCAGCTGGATATATATTGAGGCATCTGAATAGCTTGAGCTGGTAGACCCAGCAGATACCTGTTCTCTGTGGAGCACCTGCAGACAAAGTGTGTGGTAAACAATGCACTGTAGCAGTGCCCTGATGAGACAGAGCCTGCTGGTGCTGGAGTGTGGTTCATAACCCAGCACAGTCCTAAAAACTCAACCAGCTAGTGAAGGACATTGATGGGGTATCCTGTGGTCACATTTTCAGCTTTTTGACTTGGTTTGCTTGTGTGTAAAATTTGATTAAGGGATGTTCTTACTGAGAATCCCATCACGTAGATCTTCTGTTCTTCCAGATCTGTTGTTGTGCCATGGTCAGTGCTCCCAAGAGGCTGGAGATAAAGTCCCAGATCTTAGATTTGAGCGATCTGGAGCTTGGATGTTTTGTCAAGTGTGAGAAATTGGGGGTTTAGAAAGTGGGTGAATTGGTCTGTATACACATATCTCAAAGAATATCTTTCAGCTGAAGTAAGAACCTCTCCTATAAAAATCTAATTTCCTTAAGTATCACTTTAAAGGAAAACAATGCTATATGTTCCTGAAACAGCCTTTCATCTTTTGGAGGGTTCAGAATTGTCCTTGTCTGGAGGGTGATGCTTCATGTAATAATGAAGTGTTCTGCTATGAAATATATTTCCATTTTTTTTGTCATTGCCTTTTGTTCTCCCATTCTGATGGCCTATATATCCGTGTAAAGTAAGGAGGGGGAGAGGAGACCTCTGCACTGAGTTAGGCTTTGGTCAGCTGTTTTTGTAATGACTTGATTCACATTCTCACTGTGAAACAGCTCACTGTCATCAGTTTTGAAGTCCTGTAATGGCTGTACTACGTCTAAATCAAAGGTGATGGTCATGTTTTCACTTGGGAGTGGTATAAGGTGTGGGTCAGCATTGGTTATGGATGAATGCACATACACATCGTGGCTTGAACCCATCTAGAAATGGTGAACTGCTTTCCCTTGTGGCAGGGAACAGCAGCTTTATTTCCCTCTGCCTGTCAGAGGCCATTGAGGTGCCAGCCTTTAACTGGTAGATTAAATTCCATAATTTTGGAATATTGGTTGCAAATTTACAGCAGAGAAGGGGCACTCAGTTTGCACAGGCTCACCACTCCTTCCACATAACAGACAACAAAAGTATTTTCAATTAGTTTTGTGGCCCTGATTTAATTTTTTCAGGGTTTGCTGATGATCAGACTTTTTCTTTTCTACCCCCTTCCCACTCCCTCTTTCCTAACCCTGCAGCACCTTTTTTTATTTCATGAGTTTTGCTGTCCTCACCTTCTTCCTTGCAGTGTAACTCCCTCAAGTTACTTTGTCACCTACTCTAGCTGATACCCTGCTCCTCATGCTTTTTATTTACTTCCACGTCTTTCATATCCCTGTCTTTTCCTTTCAGAATCTTACTCTTTTTCCCACATTACTGACCATAGTCTGTCTTCACTGAGTAGTACAGGCAACATACACAGTATCATACATTTTCAGAGAGGTGCGTGTTTAAATGCTTTGCTGAATTCTTCTGCTGATTACATTTCCAGCAAAGGAGAGAAATTACAGTGCAAGGATCGCTTTGAGCAAATTTCAAGGGAATGCTTTTCAGAAAGCTGCTTGAAATTTTGACAAAACACAAAAAACCTAACATTACCTCCCCTTCCAAATATGAAATGTATGAAAGAGCAAGGACAGTCCCCAAGTTAACCCATGTAGAAACAATTTGGCTGTTTGCTTGTTTTCATAAAATGTCTTTACAAGAGTTTACAAGGTGGATTTGTAGGTTGTGTTTATGTAATGAGAAGATTTAAATGGCAGTTCTTGATAACATGGATGATGTACAGGATTATGTCACTAAGCACAAACATTCGTTTTAAGTTCTTGGGTTGATTTCAGTGGAGTTGGTTAAGTGTGTGTTTGCTTTCTTCTGTGGGAACCGTAAAATCAGAAGCACAGATGTTATGGCACTGAGGAAGGGCACGTGTGCTTTGGAAGCATAGAAAAGGTGTTCAAAGCAAGTTCTCATGGGCAGGGAGAACAAATTGTTACTTTCAAATACTGTTCAGAAATAACTTTCAGGAAGGGTAAAACAGGAAGTTGATTTTGCAAATATTCTGGAAACAAACAGATCCTTGCAAAGCATTTGCTACACTGGCTTATCTTTTTATTTTGTTTGCAAACTGTTTTACAACAGACTTCAAATTTTACAGTTTTGTTCTCCTGAGTTATTTTGCAAATGCTTAATGAGGAAAATCTTCATCTTGTGGATTGTTTACTAATTGTGTTTTCCATATGTTTAGCTTTTCTGTTGAGGGATTTCATCACTTTCATCACATGCTTAAGGACTGTTTTTTTCCAGAAATGATTATATGTAGCATAGTGCTGGAAAAGAATATGGAAGCACTAAAATCTTTATCTTGGATGGAGTCTGTGAGACCTTGCATGCTAAAGATTCTGCAGATCTTTGTGTCATACGTATTTTGAAGAATATGGTTTTTTGCAGCTCATCATTTTAAAACCTACTGATATGAAACCCGGTGTTGCTAGCAGCTTTCATCTGTATTGGAGTTTATTCTTTGTCAGATACAAACATTTGTTTTCAAGGAATGAAAGCCAAGAGCTGTGGCCACGCACCAGGCACTGTGTTTGATGTTGTGGGTTTGGAGCAGGCTTAGAGTCTTCAGATTATACATAGATAATATTTGCCCTTTTACCTCCTGAATTCAGTTCTCTTCTCTTGCCTTTTTTCATACTCAGCCTTGCATTTCCACTTCCTACTGACTGATTTTCCTGAGGCCCTCTTGCCTTTTTGCCATCCTTCTTCCAGGATTCACAGAGCAAGTCTTGGTGTGCCAGGGTTAAAGTGTGGGGCTTTGTCAGGCTCTCAGTGCTCTTCTGTAATACGTTAAATCACCTCACAAACTAGGAAATCTCATCTCCAGTCACTTCCTGGCTTTTGAAAGAGTAATTGTAGAGGGGTGGACAGTTAGACTGATTCAGCATTTCAAGTAGGCAACATGTTGGTTAATACGATATTTGCTTCTGTTTTGGTTTTGATATATAATGTATGTATGCCTATGATATGAGATATGCCTACATATGATATGATGTATGCCTACAGTATCTTGTAGGAGGCAGGGAAAAGATGGAATTGTGCTTGTCTTTGAAATGAAATGGGAGTTCAAGGCTGTTAAGGGTTTTGGAAGGATTACAATTTCTGCACTGATGACATTCGCAATTTCTTTATGAAACCATCCTAGAGGATGTGCCTGAGCAGTGTGAAGCAGTTCAAAGTGTAATGCTTCTTGGTTTCAAAGCACAACATGACGTATGTCACCCAACTCCCACTCTGTGTTTATTTCTTTGTAATTGGGGAAAAAGAGGAAGAGAAATAGCAGAACAGGACACGAGTCTGTGAATAACATCTGAGCTGTTCTTGCCCAGATGAAGTCACTCACAAAGATCCATTCTCTTTGTTGCAAAGGGTGTTACGGGGGGTCTGTCTTAAAAGATCTCTTTAAAATGGTACACGTGCATCCCTTAGGTTGTGGTGTACCTCTGAACCAGCATGGCCTGCTTCTGCCTGCCCAAAGTGCCACCTCAGGGTCTGCCCATGATCCCTGCAAACCAACAGAACTGGGCAGGGCTTCCCTAAGGCCCAGCTCAAGCCAGGGACTGACTGTGTATCTTATACTGGCATCCACGGGGGAAATCTCTGACAGAAATGTCAGCCCCCATCTTACGTGGGTGCAGAGACCTGGGGGAAAGTGGAGTGTCCATGTCTGCAGCTTGCCTTCACAAGTACAAGGGTGAGCTGGTTATCACTGGTTCTTCATTTCCCTTACACACCTATTCATTTTATTTATTTATTTATTTATTTAACAGTCTCTACACTGTGCTACTGATGATACCAGGATTGCAGGGACATTACTTTGTCACTAGAGTGCCAAAAGACACAGTCCTAATGCCATTTGGTCACTGTCCTAAGTACAGGAGTTTTTTATGGGTTCAACAAGAGAAGTTGTTATCACATTTTCTGTAAATAGCCTGCTCTGAGTTCAGTGAATTGCATTGTCCTTCAGGTCTCAAGCAGTGGGTCAAATCAATTTTGTTCAGCTTGTAAGTGCTTCAGGACAGCCCATACTCTGTGTCCTGTGTTAGTGAGGAATTCAGCCAATGACTCTGGAAACACAGAATCTCTTGGCAATGAAGAAGTAGCAGTCATCCTCCTCATCGCCTGTGGTACCTTTTCTGGGATTGATAAACAATTAAAAACCCAGATGAACAGAACCAATAAACACGAAATTGCTTCTTGAAAGCAGGCCTGGCAGTAATCCACTTTCTGTTCAAAACACTGGGGGGTTTTGGATCTTGAAGGGATTAAGCCCGACAGCACAAGCAGCCATTTGCTTAGTGAAACATGGATGCAAGTCATAAGATTAGCCTGTTAATCACAGTCATAACCCTTCTAAGAGGAAAGGGCAAGGCCAGTGTTGTGCTCTCTATACAATTACACCAGACATTACTTTCCCTCTGCCTTCCAGTCATGACAGGTGGGGATGTGCTGGTTGTAAGCACTTACAGTGAAGGTTGTTTTTAGGGAAAGTATGGCAAGGTGGTAAAGCAACAGACTTACAGCTGGTAAAAAAAGAAAACAAAGGCTGTCTAGAGTTCCTTCATAAATTTTCATATACTAGATCGAGAGCTACCAAATGTGAAAAAAAAAAAAACTGGAAAAAGAAGACATTAAGACAATGAGCCTCTAAATTGCATCAAATAAAAGCAAAACAAGCAGACAGGACATGTAAACCCATGAGGATCCACAAACAGCTGCAATATAGAACATCAGGTGGTAAGAGAACCTAAATATACAAAGGTGAGCTTACACTGATAGCTACAGCAGTTTACTCACTTTCTGGGTCACACAACTATACTGCAGACAAATTACATAAAAAGGGAAGGATGATAAATTCAGGAAGGGAGGAAATCTACAGTGAGACCCACTGCTCAGCGTTTCCCCAAATACAGAACCTCAGAATTCCACTTCCATCTCTGCTGGGGGATGGCCATGCCAAAAAAGCCAATTTCTGTGGTTGCAGTTTAGATCTCCGAGCAGAGAAGAAGCAAGGTCTTTGCAATACAACACTGACTAAGGGTTTTTATCTTTAGTGCAAGCTCTATTGTGGCTCAGATGACACAGCTTGATACTGCTAAGGAAAAGCAGGCTGTGTCAAGCCATGTGCAGAGGAGCTTTTTAGCTGACATCCTTCGACTTGGACAAGTGAGCAGAACATCTCAGTGAATTATTCTGCACCTACACTTCACAATCCAATCTAACAATGTCAGAAGGGTGGAAGCAGAGGAATCAACTTAGCCCACAGACTTCATTTCAGACTGAATGACAAAATGCCAACTATCAGACAGAAGATAATAATGATATTTATCTTCTAAGACGTTATGTAAGAATAAAAAAAGACTTCCATGAATGATCTGCAGAAAGAATAAGTAATTAGAATTTATATAAAATATATGGAGGAAAATATTAGGTGATAACCATGAGGGAGAAAAACCCAACATACACAAAAATAACCAAATCAACAGATGTAACAGACAGCTGTGTGAATATGGAATAAAGTAAGTCACTACAATTGCCATTGTAGACCAGTTTAAAAAAAAAAAAAGAAAACAGAAGATGCTTCCAATATAATCACCCTGAGATAAAATATTTACTTTAGTATCTATGTCACCTGTGCTGGTATTACTAATATGTTTCTTGTCTGTCTGCTGTTAAGCCATAGGTCAGATTCAGATCTCAAAGGTTTTTTTTCCTGAAAACGGAAGACTAAAACAAGACATTTAATGAAAAATTTCTGTGCCTATCATTTAGCTTCCCAAATCTATTAATTTTTCCTCATTTTTTCTGCACACAAACATCAAGGAGGAGAAAAGGTGGAATTTCTAGGAGGAACCATCCAATATTCAGATTGTGTTCTCAAAAATAAATAACATGATTAGGGTATGCTTACAACTCAGCTTTATTCTTAGTTCATATAGGATGGACAGTTTGATAAAACAAATGTGATCTTCAAATTCAGTATTTCATTTTTGCTTTGGCAGTGTCTTTTTTCTGAAAAATCTGCTCCACTGACAACTATTACCAGACAATGTTGTCTTTCATTTGACTGAACTTAGAAAGATAATTTTGTGAGCCCATCCCGAAAGAAGTGTTCAAATTTATAGCGGTTTTTGGATTAGTTTATTTTTACTGTCTTGGACAAACAGAAGAAGGTGGTCTGAGCACTGAACTAGACGGAGAAGTTCAGAGGAAGAATTAGATGTGTCCATGGACGCATGGACTCATCTCAGGAGTTTTTCTCTCCAGCTTGACAGAAAGCATTCAGAGATGCAAGATCCCAGCAGTGGTTCGTAGGCATTGTGAGACAACTGTGATCACAGACTCCCAGCTATTCTTTTACATTCGGAAAATCTTTAATTACAAGGTAGGGCATATATCAAATGATGTTTTCATTTCTAAAGACTTTTTTGCCTTTGAAGAACCTGACCACAGCTGATAGACTTTATGAAGCCCCACAGCTCTATTAGGATTAAATAAGCAGAATTGCTCATAAAGACTGTGGTAGACGTGGTAATTATTTTTTCCGTCAGAGAAAAATGCACTTCAAAGGAATAAACAAAAGATAGAGGAGAGTCAGCAAGATGAACAGAGGAAGGGAGTTGCGTGGGGAGCAGATGAGATATTGAACCCTGTCACAACTCATCCAAGAGGCAGAGTCCGTGCTGGCTCTGGCTGCAGGTGTGATGGCAGGCTAGCACCGAGGTGTCTGCAGTGTGTGTGTGTGAGGCCAGCCAGACATTCAATGTCCAGCAATCAGCAGTGTGTGCTCTGAGTCCCCTCTGTGGCAGCCAGGAGCAGAGCCAGGGCTCCTGCGTTGTTGGCAGTGGTGCCATCACAGGATTGCTCAACCAGCCAGCTGTGCTGCAGCTGCAGTGCCCTTGCAGTGCTGCCATGTGAGCACCTGGCAGCTGCAGAGCTGCAGTGCCCTTGCAGTGCTGCCATGCAGGCACCTGGCAGCTGCACCTGCAGTGCCCTTGCAGTGCTGCCATGTGAGCACCTGGCAGCTGCAGAGCTGCAATGCCCTTGCAGTGCTGCCATGTGAGCACCTGGCAGCTGCAGAGCTGCAGTGTCCTTGCAGTGCTGCCATGTGAGCACCTGGCAGCTGCAGCGCTGCAGAGTTCCTGTGCAGAGCCACCCAGGCTTGTGGGGAATGGTCCAGCTCTCCTCTCACCCAGAAAAGCCAGCCCAACACAAGAATTCCTTCCATAAAGAGCCATGGTGGTGGCTCTGTGCTGGAGATGACAAAGGAAAGAAAGCTCCAGTGTGCCTTAGCAGTGTTAGATCTTAATAATTCAGTAATACCAGGGGGTTCCTAGCCAGATGTCTTGAAAGCAGAGACTGAATCACTGCTGCGAGGCTTTTTCAGCCTTGTGTTCTCTCCTCTAGAGGCTTTTATGGCTGTGTTTTGATTTTACTCTTTTTCCTTTCCATATTTGGGCTTCAGGAAAAGAGACAGATTTAGCATTTTATCACAACTGCTCTTGCATCAGGCAGGAATTGTTTTGTTCTGTGGCTACTTAGAGCATTGCCCAGTGTATTTAGTTAGCTCTAATTAACAGCGCTAAACATACAGGGATGTTTAGATTTCATAAATTTATATGTAATATATATGAATTGCCAACAGTATATTACACATTAATAAGGTATTATTATAATATCATATAATTAGAGTATTTAGATCTGATAAGCATCTCCAAACATCCAGAGAGATAATAATGTTGGAATGCATGTTTTGGAAGGGAAAACAAAGTCCATTTGCATTGGCCCTAGCAACAGTGGTTTTCAATCTGTCCTCTACTTTCCTATAGCAATTTCTACTAAAAGTTACCCTTTTTTCAGCAGAGAACAGCTTTTAAGCCACTTCTAGCTTCCCCTTACCTGATCATGGGTTCCCTCAGCTGTCTGTTACAGTAAGTTGATTCCTTTGCTCAATAATTATGCATTTTCCTATTGAAAATAAGCTCTCTTAGAGTTCCTCCGCAGAGCCCTGTATTTTTATAATAATTTATTCAGTGGAAATTAATTAACTTGTTAAAATAGAATTGTGTAAGATCTTGCTGAAATGTAGTCTGTAAACTTTAAATCAGTCATGTGTCTAGTTTCTGCCTCATTTAATCAAACTCTTGGAAATTGTGTTAAAGATCACAAGAAAGGTTGTACTGGATATTTCAGTCCCTCGAGAAATAAAGGTTGTGTGTCAGATCTGGTCATGCATTCTGGCTTTATCAGGAATTCTGATTCATTAGACATTAGGTGTTGTGGATGAATACAGCTGTTAGAGGTGAAAGGTTTCCCAGCTGGTAAGGATAGAGGTGGACTCAGAAGCTCTGATTTTGGGGCTCCCCTGATGGCAAACCATTGTTCAAATTCTGCTCTAATTATTATTCAAATTACACAGTGGGACAGCTCCAGCAGGAAAAATTGGGATAAGCCTGTCTCAAACTAATTCATAGGCTGGTTGTGTGGTGGCATTTATTAACATTGTGGGAGTTCCAAATTCAAATCCCTGTTCTGCCAATAAATGATATGACTGTGGAATTTTTATGTGTTATTTCTTAGCCATTAGAGTTTTCCCCCATGTTCTCAAGAGCCAAGTTTAAGGATTACATTAAAATGTAGTACAAACTGTGTGATGTAATTTGCACAGGCAGAAGAGAAAGAGTTCCAGAAAAGCAGAAGTTGAAAGGCCTCTCCCTATCCTCTCTCGTGTGTTTTCTCTCTAACACTGTGCAGCTGCTTCAGGTCAGGTGTTCTGCCTGCTCTGGGAAATTCCTGCTGCTCTTGTCATTCCCAATTGTCCTGAAAAAAATTTGTGAGACCTGTACACATGACATGCCTCAGAAAAGTCAAAGAAATAATACATTTCATATGTTTTTGGTTTTGGTGCTTAGAATTTGGGAGGAATGAGCTTAAAGGGCTGAGAGCACTTCATGGCAGCAGTGGATGGCCCTTAGCACACAGTACAACTGAGGCAGTCTTACAGTGCAAACAAATACTCTTTTAGGCACCCCATGGCCTCACCAAATTTGGTCTGCATGGTCAGGGACCAGTTTAGCACTGTTGCCTTCCTCATGCAGTGCATTATAGAAATACATACAGACATACATGACAGCCACTTGCTGTCAGCCAAGTGGCATCAGTGTTCAAATGTTCCTCATCAGTGTTCAAAACTGGAAAAGCTGTTTTAAGGAGCTGCAAACAATTGAGCGCTGAGATAACTTTTGGATCTTTACTTTCTCACTTAACATAACCATTATTTCATTCCACATTTGGAAAAAGAGAGCTGTGCTGTGTCTTTTTGTCACTGAATTACATAGGAATGGAGAGGGGGGAAAGGGATATCAAGCAAAGGAGGAAATGGTTCCTGCCTGAAGAAGTACAGTTTCATAGCATTTTAAGGAAGGGGATATATGGAATTAGGCATATCCAGCTTAATTCTGGGTAAGCTAAGGATTTTGGTACAAATCTGCACATGGTGTTAGGTTAATTCTAGTAAAGCAGACTGTTGGCACCAGCTTTATTTCAGATTGCCTGCTGGTACTGCCTGTCTGTCATCTGCCACGTGTGAGCACAGGTTCTCTGCTTCTCTGCTCCAAATGTACACACCTGTGTAGGATTGAAATCAGCCCTGCTGAGACCTGCTGCAGTTCCCACTGAAAGCTTGGGCTGGTGAGAAGTAATTGATGTTGCAGGCTTTCACTGATTTATAAAGGAAAAATTACCCTAAATATTGATCTCAGTCTTCCATTAACTGTTGGAGTAAATGTTTCTTTGGAGGGCAGTGACACTTGAAGTTGTTATAACAGTTTGAGAAAATCCAAAGACTTGTTTTACTAGATACTATTTTGTGGTTTTTGTGTAGACCTGTGTGAAATTCAATTTATCAGTAAATGGATAAAAGCTATAGTCAAAGCAATATAAATCAGTCCTGGTTTTGTGTTAGAATATGTCCCTGGGAAAACCACGGTGCAAATTAAAAAGAAGTTAAGTCAGAGAATCTGTAAAAGCTGTATACCTCTAGATACTGTCTTGAAATTTAATCTTTTATTTATATTTATTTAAATACTTTTCAATTTGGTAAATACCCTAGCCCAACCATGAAGGTTTGTGCTTTCAAGGATATGTTTCTGACATGCTTCTTAATAAGTAACCCCATGATCTGCTTGATTCTAGTTATTTTTCTTCATTTTGCATTCTTGCCTGAAAAGAAAAAAAAGGTAAATTATGAGAATTAGAATAACAGTAAGAGTGACTCAAGATTCTGTCTTTGATTTTGACTGAGCCACTGCTTTCTGGTATTCTTATCTGTAGCAGGAGACTTTAATAGCAAAACAGCCAAAATGCAGTGCCTAGAACTGGAAGTGTGTTGTAACATTTACATTGAGGTTTGGAAACTACAAGAGGTTTAGATGTGCTGATTCACACACAAGTGCCACTGCTCTTAACAACAGTCTCAAGACCCTGACAACTGCAGCACATTGCTGCTTTTTTGAGTTTCTGTTGTGCTGGTAGGAGGCAGTTGTACAAAGAATTTTGTCTGTCCTAATTCTTGGAATAGGAAGGATGAAGTGACTGGGAGCGTGGACAGATCCATGTGCAGCCACAGGTGCAGGACTCCCAAAAAGCTGCTCAGTTTGGCAGTGCTCAGTTGCCTGGAGCAATTGGGCTGATGGGAGCCTGTACCAGTGAGCAGCCACTGCCTTGGCTGAAGGGGCTCCTCATTCTGTGTCCTGGCTCTGTGCCAGTCCATCCCAGCTCCATCCCTGCACCCCTCACTCCCTGGAGGCTCCTGAGCCTGCAGTGGCCCCACTAGTATGGAATTCCAGCATGGTTTGGGTTGGAAAGGACCTTAAAGATCATCTTGTCCCACCTCCTTGCCCTGGGCAGGAACACCTTCCACTGTCCCAGGCTGCTCCAAGCCCCATCCAGTCTGGCCTTGGACACTTCCAGGGATCCAGGGGCAGCCACAGCTGCTCTGGGCACCCTGTGCCAGGGCCTGCCCACCCTCCTTTGGGTATGTGAGTGGAAGTGAAGAGATAGTTTTCTTCTGATCTAGGTAGACTGATGTCAGAAGAACAGTTAGTATGACAAGATTATCAATTCTTAAAATGGTAGAAATGCTGTAAAATTGCCCAACATTGCATATAATCTACTCTGAACAAAAAAAATTCAGCAATTTTTCCTTTGAGCTCTGTTTTCTTGAGTATTTCCCAAACTCAAGTTTCAAAATGTGTGGTAAGCATTGTATTTTTGAGCCATATGTGAACATCAACACTTGGGCTCCACATGTCTAATGTTAAACCTCTTTGTTAGGGGGTGTAAAGTGTTAGGGGGTGTATTTAATACAAAAGGCATTGAGATTTTTAAATTTTAAATAGCTTTTAAAATAGAATTCAGTATCCTAGTCAGAGTCATGTCTTTGGAAAACTAACTACTAGGCAAATGAAAAGAACCTGAGAAAAGAAAAGGAAAGCTTCTAGAAGTGGGAGATGTAAATCTGCACTTTGAAAGTTTTTGTAACATTTGAAAGAATTGATTTGTGAAAAGAACACTAGATATGATTCATTGTAAAGAAATAGTGCAAATTGTGTTAAATATACATTTATCCAGGTAGTGAAAGTGAAGATAATGAATCTGCACATTGTAGCCCATCTTTTTGGTGTGGTTGGCTGCCTGCCACTGTTGAGTGCCAGGAATGAATTCTCTTGGGCAGTGTGCAGCAGGAGTAAAGAGCAGCTCTGCACTGCTGATGGGTCTGTTTATTCCTTTCCCAGAGTGCAGGATCTGGCTCAGAGAATGTTGCTGTGCTCCTTCCTGCAGTGGGTTGAGATGTTTTCACCCAGTGCCCACACAGCCCAGGCTGCACTCCCATGGGCTCTGCTCCAGCCAGTTGTCACGTGGGCACTTCTATGCTTCCCTTGGATAAAAGAGGCAAGGACAATTCATTGAGGAGATAGAAGGCAATAACAATTTCTGAAGCTTAGATTCAGTCTTTAATAGCTTCCTTTTCCTAAACCTTTTGTTCCTCTTGTCCATGATAATTCTTTTGGATACCAAAGGGTGATACAGTAAAAGTAAAATGTTATTCTTTTCTTTCCTTCATTTTGATAATTCAGTTTCCTCTATACAGATGCAACTTTTCTTTCCTTCAGAAGCCCACAGACTGATTTGACAATCTTTGTGGTACCTTTTGCTTTTTAATTTTTTAAATTGCTTATATGAAGACCATGTTTGCAGAGAGTTTGAAAAAGAGACTTCCCTTAGAACCTTTTCCAAAACAGTGGCCAAACCTCCAGGAGTGAGCCTGCCTTGTCAGTGACTTGCTTTAGGCAGGTACGACTTAGTTGCTTCACTGCCTTCTGTAGTTTTAATGTAGAAAGGCAGCAGGACGAGATTGCCAAACTCATAAAGAGCTAGCAAAAGGAAGTCAGAATTGATGGCAGTCAACTTCTGCATCGAGAAAGAACATCAGGAAGTACAGAAGAATGGAAGAGGGCGCGTGCCCAATAGACCGGGCTGATACTCTGCAGTCACAACTGTGGACAGCTTGTAAAATAAGTAATAAATAAGCTCTCTATTTTTCAAGGTGGGGTAAAAAAGAGACCTCAAATTACGGATAAAATAGATATAAAAATACATTTCAGGACATGCTGTCTAGCATTTCCTGCCTCAGTGTTGGAGTATACTCCGATCATGATAGAGCTCACTCGATGAAATCTGCTCTTGTGCACCCCTGCTTATTGGAATGTTTTCACATAGGAGTTGGTGAAAACAGGAAATTTAATAGATAAAGATTTGGTGGGTTACATTACTTTCACAGGGTTTTGAAGCAATGTGTGCATAAAAAGCGTAGCAAGAAAACTGTCTGGAGCAAATAAAGCAAAAGGAGGAAGGGATGAAGACTGCAGCAATCATATTCATTGACAAAAGTGAATCTAGGAGGGTTTGCTAACTTTTGTGAAGCTGAACATAAAAGGCTGTAGGAAGTACAGCAGTTACCAGAGAGGCAGATGTTAGCAGACTAAAATGTAATCAAGATTAATACAAAGAGGTTCTCACTCTGTAAAAGCCAACAATGAAAACCATAAAACATGGCAATGCTGACTGAGAAACAGTATTAGAGAGGCAGGATCATGGGAGTGCTAAATTGAATGCAAGCATGCAGTGAGGTGCTGGTACAAAAATGCAAATATGGGGATGTAGCTAAAAGGGGTCTTATCTTTCTTTGGACTAAGAAAAATGGGTTTTCTTAAAGAACATTCTCTGACTGAAGCAGTATCACCAGAATTATTGGGGAAAGTGTTCTGCTGGGTCACTGCTTCAAACCAACACTAAGCTGCTCCATTAAATCCTTCTCTCTTCAGAGCTGACTTTTCAAAAGGCTTTGTAGATAAAATTATGATCATTCCCTCATGGCATTAGAGAAATTGTCCCTTACAGCCTTTGTTTCTGTCTTTGTTCTGCTGCAGAGCACTACTCCTCCTCTTCAGAGAAAATTAAAATTGCTGCTTTATTCTGTGTAACCTGTTTATTGTTGCATCTCCCCATTGATGCACCTGAGGAGCATTCTAGAACAAGCACTCCTCCAGCAGCTGTTTCTCCAGTACTTCCCTGTGCTTCTGCCATGTTCAGCTGACCTTTTGTGCCTGCAGTCTTTGCAGCTGAAAACTAATTATGCTACAAGGAGCAGAGGAGAACTTCTTTTAAGACAAGGGTTTTTGTGCTCTCCTTAGGTTAATCATCAGCTTTTCCATTGCCACTAAATTAAAACAAAGCCAGTTATGGAGGGCTGTATAAACTGGAATTCAAAGGAGGAAGAAGCTGGATGTTTTTGCTTCTATTACAGTTATTTCTACTTCCAACAACTTTCATCTGACTCATGCTTTGTAAATGGTCTCTTGCAGAGATCTTTCAGAGGCTTCTTTGCTTAATTTCCTTTTTAGCATTCTGTTGATTTATTTCCTCTGTTGCCATCTGAATCCAACTTTATATGGCTTTTGACAGATGCTTCTGGTTTTAACTTGCTGCAAGCTATAGCTGTTAGTTTCGCATTGTACATTTGCTCTGCTGTTGCATATTCTGGATTGCACTTTCATATTATTCCCTTTTGGTCTAATAATGCAAAGCCATATGCAATTTTAGCTTCAGAGTTATGAACGAGACACATAAAATTCCTCACCACATAAACAATTGCTCTGTTGGAAGCAGTGGCTGTTCCTCCTGTGAAGCTGTGTGATTGTAGCATGCCTTGTTCTGAGTGAGTACCACGTATTTCACTGAGCACCCTTACTAGCAGCTCCTAATACAGGTGGCATGGGAGTTCTGGGGCAGGCTGATGATGTTACTGTTCAAAAGAAACAAAGCTATTCTTTTACTTTTAATTACTGTTGAAATTTTGTCTGTGTGCAACACCATATTCAATTCTACTTGAACATTATCTAGGCTGTTGTAGAGTGAGATTAGTTTAGTTACCTTGAAAAGAATTTGGAAGTTCTTAGTTCTTCTGAAGTAATGAAAAATAGGGAAGGTTGTATTTTCTCTGCAAATCCCTCAGACACATGTAAGCTTCTGGGGTAACAGCTGATGTTAGATAGAACTGCTGAGGAAAAAGGACAGATAAATCAGAAGTAACTTCCCTTGCTGATAACAGCTGTGGTCACGGAAATGAAGAAAGATTTTTCAAGATATTGGAATCAGAGACAAGGGGATGAAGGAGTCTCTCTGAGACAGCAGATAGTTCTTGAACAGCTGACAAAGACAGCAGCACTTGTGCCAGAGCACAGTCCAGAGCAAATGTCTTGTCAGGAATTGTGCAATGTGTTTCCTGCTGTGGGGCATCCAGTTCGTAATGCTTGAGCTGAGCAAAGGAAAATGGACAAGATATATCAGTAAGTTTGCCAAAGCAGGGGGACAAGAAACTCATGTAACAACTTGGTTTCTTTCATTCTATAACAAAGCTGTGAGGATCTCATTTCACTGGTCTGTGCAATTCAGTGTAATGAGGTGTGGAACAGGAACAATTAATGCTGTATAGTGATATTTGCCCTCTAGAATTTCATCTGTAGAAACTGTGATGGAAAAAGTGACTCCTTCCTCATGGCCTTGGCTGTATCATTTATGGACAGAAAAGCTTCTTCCCTTAAACTGTAATTCACATTGTTTTAAATGGAATCACCACGAAATAATAAGAGATCAGGAAATACATGATTTGGAAGAAAAAAAAAAAATATTTACAATAGATCAGTTTGCTTAGTTTTTAACAACAGGGATATTTTGATCTTTTCATTTAATGATGATTCAACGGGGTAAGGTCTGTAAGCATAGGGTCCACACAGGTCAGAATGCTGATGGCAGTGAGGCATGAAGAACATGGTGTGTACTGGGGGGCTTGGCAGTGACTTCAGGAGAAGGTAAATCCTCACTTCTTTAGTGAAACACTGGATAGGAGTCTCAGAAATGGGAACAAAATAGCAAAAACGGCCTTGTCTATGCCTGGGTTTGGCAGAGATCTAGTATGTGACACTGGAGACTTCGCTCCATGTACTTTGTTTGCCACACTTGGGCTGTAAATGCTTGGCCAGGGCTGGCTCCTACTCTGAGCTCCTATGGGCTCTTTAAAGTGGAGCTTTGCTCATCCTAAAGGCCCCAGGGCACCAACTCAGACTCGCAGAAAGCATAGTGTCACTCCCTCTACAGCGAGTCCCCATTGCCTCTTGCTCTCTGCACCCCCAGAACAGGACAGCACCATGCTTCCAAGGACATTTTACAAACATCCCGAAATTACCTCGTTTTTATGATCTGCAGTTTTCCATCTCAGTTCCTTATTATCTAAACATGGGTTTCTATACTTGCACGTCTTGGCAAAGCACTGGTTTGTCTAGAAAATGCAGTGTAAGAAGACCATGCTGGCAATTATAAGTTATTTCCGGCCTAAACTGCACCTATAGTGTGCTTCTACTAAAAATCATTTACTCAATAATAATGCAAAAATACACTTGTATCTTGCAGTCTGAAGTCTTCAGTTGTTAGTTTATTGGGCTTTAATCTGTTTTAGTGCAGAAGGCTGCAAAAGTCCTGAAGAGAAGAAAAATGTACACAGTTCTCTTCTGTAATCTTATAAATTGCTATACCATGTTATTTAGAAATATATAATTAGGTGGAAGTCTTCATTAAAACTGAATGCTGAGAAAGGAGGCATTGGTGCTTGTTCAAGCACTGCTATAAAGGGCTAATAACAGCGGTAGTTGATGTAGTGTGATTCTAAAGAATCCTCCATGATATTAAATAATCTTGTAATAACTGATCACTCTAAAAAGTGAGAAACCAAATTTGAAGAGGGCTGGAATGGAGTACTGCTGTATTTGGACATGAACTAGTAGAAATAATGTAAGATTTAGGCTACAAATTGGAACTGTAAAAAAGTCAGTTTCAACTATAATTTGAAAATTAAAACATGGCAAGAGGTAATGAGGAATTACATGTGGAACATGACTTTTCAAGCTACCATTGTCCTGGCTTGGCCCAGTTCTTAGCAACAAACATGCAGTTGTAGTGGAAAGCGACCTTAGGAGTGGAATTTATCTGCTTACCCTTTCATGACTTTGATTATTCTAGCCAAAAATGATTTTTGGAGTGTCGATTTTCATTTTTTGAAGTTTTAAATTTGCAAGTTAGTCTTAAAATTTAAATTTGACTGTGGAGATAATAAGTTGTATTAAACCAACAAATATAGCTGAGAAAAATGAGGCATTCAGGAACAGGAGGGGAGAACCTCTGTGTTTATATTTGAGACATTGCTAGCCTAGTTTGCATTTGGATGAGTAGAGTGAGATCTGAGTGCCGAAAATCTCTGGCTTCTTAAAGAGAATGAGCACATTAAAATCTTACCCCCAGAGCTCATGATTGTCTCATGTTTCCTTAAGATTAAATGCCCCCTAGCAAGATGGGCACTAGCAGGAGTTTTGCAGCTCTTTGCACTATTCTGCTGCAGGAATCCAGCATTCCCTGTGCTTGTTTGAGCCCTCGTTCTGGGGTGTGCTTTTCACTCTGTGCCCTGTGAATCTGTGCTCTCCATTCTCCAACATCTGTGCTGTTCTGCAGGCTGCCTTAGAAGCTCTCTCCTCTGAAGCCCACCCTTTGATCCACAGGAAGTGTAAGATCTCACCAAATAGCTGCCTGACTCCGCTGCACCTTTTCTCTTCTAGATCTTTGTGTTTTCTCTCACTAAACTTCATTTCTTCCCTTTGATCTCTTCTGGTTTGTTTTTATTCTCTGTAGTCTAAACAAACTGTCCTAAAGGCAGTTTTTTCTTCTTGGTCTGTACAACACATTTCCTGGCCTCGACACCCCTCTCTTTTTTGTTTATCTACAGGTATTGCCCTCTTATCTTTCCTGCTCGCTAATTTTCTTTTATGCCACAGATTTAATGTGTTTGAAATCAAATTGTTTGTTATGGTATTCCTGAAAACAGCATGGTCCCAGCCCATCTGGAAAGCTGCTTTCTCAGCTGTCTCCCCTTGCTCCTTATGTGCCATGTTATTTCTCTGATTCTAGACCTAGTGCAGTCAGGGGGGAACACAACAAATCCCAAAGACCTTTTTCTTTCATGGCCTCACTCTGGACTTAGCTGGGACAGAATAATGTGAACCCTGTGAATGTTAGAGTGGAAGTTCCAGGTTATTGGTTAGGATTCCCTTCCTGTTAGCAGGGGAAAGGGGCATTTCTGTTGGATAGTTCAAGATATCCCCAAAAGCAGCCAGGGAGTTGGAGCAGGAAGTTTGAAGCTCTCCCTGCAGGGATCTGTGGCTGCTGACTGGAGAGGGACCCCAGCACTCTGTGCCCACTTGCCATCAGCCTCCATCAGTTCCCAGGGCTGGAAAGTCCTGGGACTTCCCTCAGCCCAGGTGTGTGCAGCAGAGCTGCCAGCAGGAGCTGTGCGGACAGGTGGAATTACAGGCAGCAGCATTGGGAGACGGGCACATTTTCTTTCCTACTGGAGGTCTCACGGACTAGTCTGAGCTATGAACGGGATTGTGATTTGTACTCTGAAACAGTAAACTGGTCTCACTTGCCCTGCAAAAATCCCTCCAAAATTGGTTCCCTGTTTCTTTGCTTGCTTCAAGTTGGAGCAAAATATCCCAAGGCATAAAACTTGCAAAATAAAGATCTCGGTTATCTCAGAGTCATGAACCAAAAACCATATTTAGGCAGGAATCAATCTTCATGTGAACAGCAGATGTTTCTTAATTCATCTGTTCTTTTTTAAAATAAGATGAAAGCAAGAGTGAGTTATAGGACATAATGCCAGTAAATGAAGGACACTTCTTACTGAAAAGCAACATCTTTTCAAGACAAATGCACAGAGTAGCCTTTTGGCTGTTTCTGTGCTTTAGGTACCTTGGGTGACTAGCAAAAGATTGTAACTTTGTAAGGTAAAGCCTCCTGTAATTACCAGTACTATGCAATTTGTATTTTTTTATGAACGATATTACCAGAAATTTCATGAGCCATTTATTATTTCTTAGATTAAGGAAGAATTGTGATTTTTCTTACCTTGAGCTTACAGAGACCACATCAGGGAGAAGTCTTGTGAAATGCATAAGGGCAGTGGAAACTAAATGAATAGGTTTTTTTGTTGTTTTAATTCATCCTGGTGTTTGCTTATAGAGCATCATCATATTTTCCTAGAGGGAGCTGCTTTCACATAAAGTGCAGAGGTGCTGCAGGAGTTGCCTGCACAATTGATGGGATGATGGAGATTGCCAGGGGAGAAAGCAGCACTCTGACACACTCCTGTGGAATTGTCTTTTAAACATTCCTTTCCTAGATCCACGTGCATCATTGCAGGGGCCCAAAGCTACACCTGGGAAAGGTGTCAGCTATATTTTATAGAAATAATACATTTATTTCAGAACCTGCAAATGTGATGAAACAGAATTTTTGTTGGGAAACTACCGACTTCCAAGTTCTCCTTTCAGTCTCCAATTGATGATGCTCACCAGCAGCAGATTTTGTTTGTTTAGAGCCAAACTTGGTGGTGCCTGGGCTGTGTGAGAATGCCTTTCAGTGAGGTGGTTGGGAGGAGGAGGGGAGACTTGCAGTGCTGTTTACCCTGTGCACTGAGATGGTGTTTTGGTGGATCAGGGCCGCTGCGTGCGATCGAGCGATCCTCGCTGCATGCTGTTGGTGTCCATGTGCTCTCCATGCTGGAGGCAGGAGTGTTCTCTCACACACACACACACACACACAGAGTGATGGCAGCTCCTCATCACAGCTCTGGGCACTGCTGTGTGCCCAGGGGAGCATCACTGAGCACTGGGGCTCACAGAGACAGGGGCACGTTCAAAGCAGGACGGGTTGGGTTGGGACATGATGTGGGAATAGGAGACAATGGAAAAGTTGGAAGAGGGCCACAAGCTCTGGCACCAAGGGTCAGGCTCACTCTCCCCCAGCTGGGAAGGAGCAAACTAAAACTTAGCCAAAAGAATAAAAGAAAACCTTCCCAATTTCCAGGAAAAACATCTCACATGGATAGTTTAATAATTTTTGCTTCATTTTCCTGACATAACCAGGGTCTTGGGATGAGAGACGTGGAAGAGTTTATCCAGCATTAATCTCTTTTTAAACTAAGGTTGGAATAGCATGCAATAAATACTTTGACATGTTCATGTGCATTATAAGGAGGAATACAAATTAAACAAAATAATACCTGCTGGGTGCTTAATTGACCAGCATTCACTCTGAGCCACAACTGAGGCTTGACTTCTTTGGGGAAAAGAGTTGTGATTATGTAATGAAAGATGATTATAGCTCAAGCACAAGGCAATGCATTATGTTGGCAGAGAGACCAAATGCCAGAACTAAGATTATTTTTGCACCTGTAGCATCTGGTCCTGTGAGAAAGTAAATCAGAATAAATATCCCCCTGTTCTTGTACAATGACTTTCTTATATTCTTATGAAATATTTTTAATCCACACTTGTGGAATTCTTCCTCCCACATGAGAGATAATTTTTACACAGAGCATCTGCCAGTCATTTTTGCATCCAGGCCCACGGGATGCACATGAAAAAATGTCTCAGGGAACTTGACTTCTAGGATTGCAATGAGAGATTTTGACACATCTTTCAGGACACCATCTTCTCAACATCGTGGTCACCCAGAAAAAGATCTCTTGCTCAGACAGCAACAAAAATCCCCTGAGTCTTTTACTGTGTAGGCAGAGTTAGATCAGACTCCCAGTCACACCTCCTCTCGTGTGAGGGCCAAAGGGACCTGCAGGTGGGCTCAGGTCTGCCTGCGGTTTGACAGTGTGGCACAGGGTGGGGTGGGGTTCTTCAGAGCTGATTCTTTTGCTCTCAGAGCAATCTTCTGTTGGAATGAGACTTCTTTGGTGTCAGCAAGAACTTGCAGTACTCAGCCCCCTTTGTTCCTGAACTTATTTTCTCACTGCAGGAGAATATGCAGACCCTTCTTATCCCAGCTCTGCAGGATGATTAACTGCACTGTAAACAAAGGATTTGCAACCACGCATTATTTTCTATTCCATTTTTATGTGACTGTGTCCTTAGAGAACACAATTTAAGTTTTAATTGCTTATTAAGAGTAGCCATTGCAGTGAGATAATTCTGTGAAGAAAAGGGAAAACAAATTACTTGCAACTAATCTATGTTCCATTTCAGCACCCTGAAAATGAAGAGTTGCCAGAAGAGTGGGAGAGAGGAGGAGGGAGAAACACTGGTTAAACACACAGCATTCTTCCCCCCAGATGTCAATAACAGCTTATTCAAACTTATTTCCTAGATTTTCAGGGCATTAGAAGCTTTTGCACCCACAGACAGTAGTGTGGTTGTTGGATGTGGAAAATTGTAATAGAAAGAGATGGAAGCTACAGTCTGCAATTATGTAGTAGAAAATAACTCAGGCCAGCAGTGTGTTGTAATCTCCTTTTCTTGTAGGAATATCATGGTGAAAGTTGTTCTGTAGCACTGATGTGACACTGCTGTCTTAGAAAACAGGTTTTAATAGGCTTTATTTTTAGTACTTTCTTAGAGAAGCTAACTGTGTGGCTCTCCCTGTAAAAAGTTAGAGATGTTTTAAAAATTCCTTTCAATAAACAAGAACTAACCTGAAGAAAACTAGTATTCTATGCACTAATGAGTTTCAGTCAATACTTTCATAAGACTTTGTGATGGAAATTGTCTTTTCACAGTGTTTGCAAAGAAAGGCAGATACAAAATGAATTGGATGCCTTTAAAATTTCCAGAGGAAAAGAAGGTTGATATAAAGAGTTGGACTTTGGTCAAGGAAGAGGTGCAGAAGGCATCACTGATACGATGCGTGGATCTGTTAGAAAATAGTCATCTGGGTGTTCTATTAAAAAATCCTTCATTTATGCTGACTTAAAACTAGCCTACAAAAGCAATGGCCTTCTGAAACTCTGAGAGCTAAGGGCAGAGGCAGTGGGGCTGTGAAGGTCAGCAGAGCTTAAGCCATGCTGGCAGAGAGATGTGCTGTGTAAAGCAGGCTGCAGAATCTGTTGTAGGAGGGGAATATTTATGCACACTGGGATTCTCTGGGGCTCTGATACCCAGGGTTTGACAGTACCTGGGCAATGCTGGGTTTTACCAGCCATGAGTAAGGAAAAGCAGAAGGAAGGTGTTTGTGTACGTGTGGTGTGGAACAGGACCTTGCCTCCAGTTACACACACAAAGCATCCTGGAGCTCCAGTCAGCCAGCACCTCTGCTCACCTCCCAGCTGAGTGTAGGATTAAATACCTATCTTTGATCATAGTGCTGACAGAGTTTGGTGCTGCTTGACCTGAAGAGCTGCCTGCTGCATAACTGCTTTTACAGTGCCAAGATTCCATTGTCTCCAATGGAGCTGCATCATTTTAAATGAATACTAACAGACATCTGAATTAACTCCTGTATTTTCCCCTTCAGAATGAGACACCAGACGGGCTTTTTATGCACTTCATTTAGTCATGTATTAATATTTTAAATCCTTAGAATAAAAGACTTCCTGGAGGACTGGAATGATGATTTGTGTTTCTAGTCTGCTCTGCCAAACAACAGAAGTTTAAAAAAGTGAAGAAACTTGTAATATCATGATTTTTTTCAATGCAACTTGGTGGTGTACTTTGAAATTACTTCTTAAGTTTTAATGTCAGTAATATTTGAGTGGTTTAGGTTATTATAAATAATTGACCTTAAGTACCTTCAATGAGCTGCTCAATTTCTAATCTGAATTTATGAAGTCTTTAATAATACTGTGCTGGAAAGCAGTGATGAAAAGAAAAAAAGCATATGCTTCTGATCTTCTAATAAACCTTTTTATCTGCAGAGAATTTATTTTTTAAAAATTCAGTTCTTACTTAAATGATAAAATAAGGAAGCAGCATTTTATGGGCATTGCATTTACATAGTTGTCTCACATTATTGTTTTTACTTAAATTAGCCTTCTGTCACCACCCACTTACCAGTTAGAGTAGTATTTTTGAAGGGAGATGTTTTCTACAGATTCTTAATTAAAATCAAAGAAAGAAGAATGTGCTTTTCTGGTTTATTGTTTTGGTTATTTTTTTATTTTTTAATAAGAGATCTGGCTGCACAAATAGGAAACATTGGACACAATATTGCAGCAATACAGGTGCAGTTTAGACCATCTGAAAATGCAAATGATGAGGACATTTATCCTGATTGTGTAGAGTTATTCACTGGAATGTCTTCATTTATTAATTTCTAATGGCCTCTAGTGGTGTTAAAGCATTAGCCCTGGGCTGTACTGATGCTTCATGCCTCAGTTCTGCAGCAGTACAATGAGGGTAAGAGCTCCCTCCTTTTGCCCTTTTGTTTTCTCTTTAGTAGAAAGCTTAAATGTGGGGTGTGAGTATCTCCCTCCGTGTTTGCTTGTCCAGCAGTGTGGAATCCTTGAGTGCTGCTGTTGTACTGACTATACAAATAAATATTACCTCTCACTTCCTCAGCTCTTGGCTTTGCTGCTCATTGGTAGGAAGGTGATTCTCTTCCATGTGTTTTTAATAAACCCCTCTAGACATTTTTCCATGACTGTTTTGCTCATTGTGAAGATCTCTTTCCCATGCCTGCTACATTGGACTTTTATTTGAGATGGAGATTATATCAGCTGACAAGACTTAGGAATTTTGTATGTAAATCAACAGGCTATTGCTCAGCTGAGTTTATTGTCTCCTGAATTGTTCCACCTCTTTCCCCTTCCCCAGCATTTGTGCCCCGGGAAATGGATGGCACTTTCTCAGGGGATTATTTAATGGTGTTAATTTTCAGAACCAGAGAAAGGAAAGATGCTTAGAGGTCCCACCATAAAAAGTGCACAAATATGGATTTGTCCTTAGCATGCAGGCAGTCCTTAGACTGTCAGTTACGCAAGTTCACAGGCAGTGATTTCTGACCTAACTTTCTACTCACTCCTGGTTTCCAGCAGGCAGATCATCAGTGAAATATTTAAAGATATAGAAAGAGTACCCGCATAAAAAAATAAAATGAATGCTAGGAGCTTGAAATGAAAATGATTTGTTTATGCTCTTTCACTGTAAAATATGTTTTAATTTTTTTCAGCTGCATTGCTGCAGTGATTTGAAAGCCAGATCAAGTTTACCAGGGGCATTATTATAAAACCAGAATTAAAGCTCAGCCTACTCAATTTATCTGTATCATAAAGCAGTCAAAATGCTGATGGCAGTTGAACTATTGCTAGTTTATCAAGTTCTATGGATTAATGGAATGTAGATCACCAATTCTTGTGTTAATAGTGATTTTATAGCACTGTTTTTAAACAAAGGCAATGATTAAAGAATGTTGGTTAAACAACATGTCTGACAGTTCTCTAGATAATATTTCTTCTTTCCTTTTTTCCTTTTTATTTGATTTCAGAAGCCCTAAGAGTTGCAGTTTACTTATTGAGGGGGAGCGTGTCAATAAGCATAAACTGGAGAAAGCTAATAAACATGCATGGATACTTGTAATTAATTCTTGATTGCAAAGTGTCAGAGTAGCAGAGTGTGTGTGGTTGCTGGCTTTGCCTCTTGTTGCACTCGTCTGTGTGCCTGTACCTGCCCCAGCTACAGATTGTGTAGTACAGCAACCACAGAGACCTGCTCTGACCTGGTAAGCTCATTATTTGGCAATTAGATGTCACTGATTTGACATTTTTTGGAACATGCAGATGTGTCTGAATGTGATACCCAGAATGATTGATTTGGCTGGTTTTTGTCACTCATCCTCAAAGACGTCCCATGGTTCAGAAGTGGCTCAAGTGGGAGATGTGCATTATGGATGTATCCTGCACAGGAATGGCCACTTGGTGCTGACAAGACAAAAGTTCTGCCACAGCTGTCCGGATAAGGGCTCTCATGCAAGGACAGCTGAGCATGGGCAGTTCCCATGCAGGCTGTGGAATCCCTTCCCAGGGACAAAGGTGCAGCCTCAGGGACTGTGTGTGAGCTGGAGCCTGCTCTGCTCATCCAGTCACAGCAGTCACAGGACTGCCAGGCCTTCAGGTCCTTACAGGAGTGATCAGAAATACCACATCAGGCACGTGGGGGTCCACCTGAAACCCAAATTTTGTTACCTAAAGCTAGAAACTGGAGTTTTCGAAATGCACCAGAATAAGATGAAACATGAGACTTGTCTTGATTGGTGTCTGAAATGGGCACAGGGGGGCTGAATCACTGGAATCCTTTCTTCTGGCTGTCACCCTGTGTCTGACAGTGCTGAGTAGAGCATTGTGTCACTTCTTGTAAGTGTGAGCTTGCTAATAGTTTCTAAGAATCAGTTCTTGTCATTTTACTGGCATGAGGGAATTTTTTAGTGCCTTCAGACTTCTCAGCTGTGGTTTCTATTATACCCTGTTTTTCTTGGCTAGGGAGGAAATGCACCTTGGCATTGAGAGAAATTACTTTCATGCAGGAGTAGTTTCTTGTAAAATTAATCTGAATTTAATATTAGGATAAGCATGTAGTTCATCAAATAGCATATTTGTCAGGGGCAAAGCTGGCTTGACTTAGGGAATTTTCCTTAATTTATTGGCAACTAACACAAATTTAATTAGTGATCCATGTATCGAGAAAAAAAGCCAAGCAATTTATCCCTTAGAGAAATACTTCCCTTCCCCTCTCCCCAGGCTCAGGGTCAGCCCACCCCATTTGTGCCCCTGTTCCCGCAGGTGTTTCCTCTTTGCTCCCAGCTGGAGGGGCTGCAGGGAGGTGCTGGGAGCTCAAGTCACCTCTTCTCCTGGAGAGCAAACCCCGCCGGGACAAGGGCTCCAGCCCTGAGCATGCCCAGGGCTCTGCAGGACCTGCCTCTGTCAGGTGCTGGCAGCTCTGGGCTGCAGTGAATTCTAACAGCAGGGCACACACCAAATCTGCTCAGCTCAGCCTGCCTTCTGTCTGAGAATATAAAATGGATTTCTTCATGTTGGCAACTGCCTCAGGTCTCTCCTTAGTTCATATGATGGCATCTTCTCTAGGGTGCAACCTAGTATTTACTGCTTCTCATCGTTCCTCTTTTGAGCTCAGCTAGGGTGTGTTGCCAGGGCAAAAGAAGCTTTCCATTTCATCACTGCTCTAATTTTTGGTGCAGTAAGGATAGGAGTACAATGGAAACAGAAAGGTGAGAAAGATGTTTTAAGTGAAATTAACTGCTGTTGTACTTGAGAGCCTGCTTATGAAACCACCCTGTCTCCTTTCCTCTGCCTGTAGGTACATCCTTTCTCTGGAACTTCAGAAACTGGGGAATAGCTTTCTTCCAATATTTTAAATACTTGGAGAAAAAAATAAAAGAAGGGATCAACCTGTAGCTTTAAATTACTTAAATGACAGGCTGTTAATTTAAAGCTACATTAAATGGTAGCATCCAGCAAGGGAAGAGTTCCCCTCTTCCCATAGCATATAAGCTTTTTCTGGAAGTTCACTTCATTCTGTGTTTGCTTGTAGGTTCCTATCCATCATCTCCTGTATAAATCACAGGTCTGAGAAAATGAACCTATGAGGCAAGTTTAATGTTTTTCTTTCTTGTGTTGTTCACAGTAGAGGAAGGAGATGAAAAATCAAGTAGGAAACTCAGGCAGCCACAAGTAAGCAAAATTCCTGATCCTTCAAAGAGCCAGAGTTTTTTACTGACTTCAAAGCATACTGTGTCAGACTGATGTTCAGCAGGAGACACAAGTCTCACTGTTGTTGATGGTACTCCTCAAAGATTTCCTTGTGCAAATACCTGAAGATTAAGCCTGAGCTAACTTATGTGATATTTTGTCATTATTTTAGCTTTAAATAAGTGAAGGGTCAGTCCTGTAAAAGTCATTAAGCACCCAAGCCCCTCACTGAGACTTCCAAACACCACATTTTGGTGATGCATAATCCAGGAAGTCTCTAACTTTTTACCAGGTCCCTGGGTGGTTTGGTGGCTGCTTCCTGTCTGAAGCAGAGGTGCCTAAATCAGTGTTGTCAGCTCAGTTGGTATCTGGATATCTAAACCTTGACCTTCTTAGACCCAGCAATAACAGCCAACTGGGTGTGAGTCCAGAGGGAAGGCTGTAAGGGGGTTGCAGTCAAGTATTTAGAAGACATTTCCCCTTTTTGTTTCTCTTTTTAATATGTTCTAAACCGGTCTGCATATGAAACCAGAAAAGATCTCATTTGTTTTGTTACCTGTGCAGTAAGAGCTGTAAGGACTAGTTGTGAAAAGGGCGTAAGAACCCAGGGGATGGATGAATTTTCTCAAGGGGTCCTGGATATCATTCTTTTGTTAAAGGAAGCTGTTTGAAATACTTAGTGAAATTCTGCAAAACCAGAGTGATGCATGGATTTCTATCATTTACAGAGTGTCTTCCAGACCTTGCTGGGTTCTTGAGGGGGATGCTGCTGTCTGGATTTCAGGTTCACAGCTCAAGCTCTTTGCCTGTAATAACTCAAGCATGTTCCCACCTCAAGCCTTGTATGTTGGTTTATATTATATAGCAAGTGACTGCTCAAGTTGGTTTTTTAGGACTTCAGGCTTTTCATGCTATACTTCATTTTCATGCTTTTCTAAGTTTTTTTGCCTTTAGTGTGATCTGCGGCCATGAATCGATGAAGTGCAGATAACTCAAGATTGTATATGACTTCTGAGTTAACAGGAGGTGCTTGTGGTTTATTGATGTTGTTCATGTAAGGCATTGAAGGGCAGTTTCTTAGACATTTAGTTGTGTTATCTCAGTATTTATCCAGCAGTTAATTCCAGCAAGTTCAAGTGTATCTTCACACCTGTTTAATGATAGGTACTTGCTAAAAACACTTAGTAATAAACCTCTGCTAAGCAGTAGCATTGCTAAGCAATACGGGCTGGGATGTAAAAGGCAACTTTAAAAAATGTGAACCAAGGGAAAAAGACCAAAACATAAAAAAGCCCCTAGAAGCGATGGAGGGGTGTTTATTGGAATTAATGATATATGTGCATTGCTTACGGTGCAACACTGCACGGACAGGCACTTCTCAGAAGTCACCTGTGTAAGTACAGGAGATTTGAGGGATCTTTTTAAAGTGCTAAGGAATGAGGCCAGGAAACCTTCTAAGAACAATGACCAAGTACCTGCCTACGTGCTGAGCTGAGCTGGGAAGTTAAAACACCCAGCTTAGAGCTGCTATTGGTGCAAAAGTGGGTTTGCCTGAGTGTTACCTGTGCACACCTGCTGTGAGACACCAGGGCCTCTTCCACCATTTTGTTCTTGGTTGGGATTTTACTGCTGTGATCAGACAAAAAGTGCTGGCTTGTTACCATTTCCTACATATAAAATGCTGTTGGTGAGAGAGGGGAAAGGCAGATTGTACTCCTCTGGATTATTTCCGTGTTAAAACTGAAAAATCAAGAATTTCCAAATAACCCAGAAAATGAGCTGTGAAGTTGGCAAGGCACAAGTGCTTCCTGAATGTCTTTGTGGTTATGAAGGTGCTTCTCATGGGGAGGAAATGCCTGAAGAATGGTAACATCCTTATACTGTTACTAATGCAAATTGTCTCCTTCTTGTCTTTTTCCTTCTCAGTCTCTTTTTGTCTTGGGTTGTGAAGTTTTATTAAGCACTGAATTACAATCTCTTAAGATTTTACTGGTGCCATGGGTGCCAAGAGAGTTTCTATGTCATTGCCTCCAACAATTTGATCAATACAATAGTACTTTCCAGGGTCTTCCAAATGTGTAACCAAAGTGAATTTATTCCAAGTGCATTTTGATTCATCTCATTCATCCTTACCTGAGTGATTTGTTTCAAAGGTGAGGAGGCAGGTGAAGAAAGGATTGCAGGGTTGCCTTGGTTTTGTATATCCTTTATTTCTGCAAAGAAAACGTAATTCCAGAGGAAGAAAATACTGTAGCTATTATTTAGAAACGAATTGAAATAAAGATGCTTGCTGTTTAGTTGTTTAAAAACATGTAGCAAATCAAAAAATCTCATTATGTAGAGGAAAAATATCTACTGTGAATCCTCCCAGTTGTCTTCCTAAACTTGTTCAGACTTAGTCTGTGACAGTAAACCTGTCTTCTGGTGTGATGATTTTATGTGCTTCTCATGGAGCTTCCCTGTGTTCTAAGTGTGATAGCTGTTTATAAATAAATAAAATCATGGCATTCTTTTGTACTTACAGATTTTAGAGAGTCTTGCTGAAATGGGGGGGGTTGTCTTTGTGAAGGTAAGGAGAAGGTGCTCCTGCAGCTGGGAAGGTAAGGTGGCCCTGCTCAGTGTCCCAGAAGGAATTACTCTCTGAACCTTCAGTGCTCTTGGGTCCTTCAGTGCCACACACAGCTTGGGCAGGGATGCTCCACACTGACACGTCTTGCTTTGTCCCAGCAAAGCACTTGTGCGTCTGGAGCAGGGCTGTGCTCTGTCAGAACAGCACATCCCAATTCCTCCCTGACCTGGGGAACTCTAGAGCAGTCATTTGGTTGTTACATTTGTGCTCACTCTTTCTGTGTTGAAGAAAGGTGGACAAACTCAGGAATGGTGACTGAATTACAGTGGCTGGTTCTGACCAAAGCCTAATGATAGGAAGCAGAAAGTCTGACTGTTAAAGTAAATGATTCAAATACCTGCTGAAGGCTTTAAAAAATGTGTGCCACCCTCAAGGTTTGTTATGACAGATATGATGCCAAATAATTTCTGTACTATGAGTCCTTGGAAAACAAGTTCTGGCTCATAAAATCTCCTCTGCAGGGCAAGCCAGTTTTGGTTGAGGAAGAGTAATTTATCCTCCTGTGGCTGCAGTAGACCAAATATCCATGCTAAAAGCACACCCATTCCAGCAGCCAGACAGGATGGAGTTACTGATGCACTTGGCAGTGTTGTCTGAGGAAACAGATGAATCTGACCTGCTGGGAGCATCATTCTTTTGTATCTCCGCACACTTCCTAGAAGTGAATAAAGCTTCAATTGTGGAAGTGCCTTGCTGGCTGGATAGTATATATGGCCTTTATATGACTGATGGACAGATGGATTCTATATGTTTCCATGGCTGAAATAACATGGATTTCCCTATACTCAGCATTTGTTCCATATACATTATTTTTTATTTCACATAGCAATATCCCAGGAAGGAAACTGCTTTCCCACTTCTTATTAATCAAATATTGTGTCATTTAAGACTTCCAAATTTTATTTATATTCAGGGATTACTTTATTTTCATCTTTAAATTCAAACAGTTTGTACGCCATGGCCTTCCACCTTTTCAGAACATTGTGTTTGCTATATGACCATCAGCAGACATAAAATCAGCATTGACATTGATAAAACAATGTCAATAGACACAATGCAGGATTAATTAGAAATTTTGGCTTGTAGAAAATCACTTTGTTTAGTCTTTCACTGCCTGCATTATCATTGTTGATGAGCATTACAGAGGGCTGCTAGAAAACACTTCCCATTTGGAGGTGACTTACACTGCCACACTCCTTTTCTGTATGTGAGTTATCATTTCTGCATATAAAATGAAATAAATAATGTTCCCAAACGTGGGAAGTTAGACCATGGGACAGGACATGCTGAACACAGTCACTGCCTGCTCTTGGCTCTCAGTGCCAAACACAGTTGCACTGTTAGAATGAGCAGGAAAGGCCAGAAAAGAGGCAAATCCTCCTGCAGCTGCAGTGTTTGAGTCCAGGTTGTGCCTCTTTATCACATCTGCTGTGCCTTATCTAGCAGGGTGCAGGCATGATGTGGAAGTTGTTACACAAGGTGAGTTTAAATAAAGCTGTTGCCAACAAGTTGGTAAAAAACCCCTCAGCTTCAGTCTGAATCTCTCTCTCTGAGGAACGCTGAAATTCTTTATAATCCAAGGAGGAATGATAGTCTTCAGAAGTGGTGTGTGAGGGAAAAGGAAAACAAAGGGACTTATTCTTTGTTTATTCTCCTCAAGATCAGAATCTATTATATATTAGTCACAGTAAAATAAAGGCAGAAAAATTCCATGGGACTTTCTGACAAGACTTTTACCAGTGAGACTCTCACAACAGTAAAACATAGGAGAGCTAGAAATTTAGGGAAAAGAAAGGATTGTTCAAAAACAAATCACTGACATTGTACGGGAGAAGGAAGTCAATATAAATGAAATTGGGGAAGAGGATGGTAGGGGATGCCTGCTCCCACAGCTCACAGTCCTGGAGAAACAGGCCTGGCTGTGCTATCCCAGAGAGAATTTGTTCATCCAGCTTCTGGCTCTGCACGTTCCTTTGGGGTGCCATGAATAGGAGTGATTTTAATAGATTAAAAGCTGATGTTTTAGGAGGATAATATAGATAGAGACCAGTGCTTATTTGATAGTCATTTTATTTTCCTAGAGGTTTGCAAAGTCAGTGCAGTACTTTACTGTGCTCCCTACACAGCACTCATGTTTCAACTTGAACTGTTCCTGGGGGAATGGAGTTTATTGATGCCAGGCTTTCAGTGCTATAAACAAATCACACAGAAACATTTGTTCCACGTCCAGGAAATATGGCACACGTTATTAGAGCATAATTTAAAACGAGTTATTAAGAACTAAAAACTGCCCATCATCATTTATTCCAGAGCTTAATGGAGGATAAATGCTTTGTATCACAGAGATCTGGCTCCAATTTTGCTGTCAGTTAGTATATGCAGCAATTCAGCCTCGAGTGAGAGTGAGTTTGTGGGGTGGAGAAGGGGGTGGTAATTTGAGTTTTAAAAAATATTTTATGTAATTTTAGACCTCTTGTTAGAGCAAACTAAGTTCAAATAGATTTACAATCTGAAAATAATCTCTCACAGCAGGAACTTAATTTCAGTAATATGGTAGGGAACTTTTATTGTACTCCTTTAAATTAAACAAATTAAACACCTATTTGTGTTAAAATATATTTTGAAAGTGCGTTGGACAGGGTCCTACCACCATGAGTGGTTCTACACGGAGCCTGCCAAGATGCATCAGTCTGATTCCTTACAAACACCTGGAGCTGTGCCAGGGCAGGGAGCCCTGGCACGAGGTGCCTCAGCCCAGCCTGCCTTCCGTCCCAGTGCCAGCTCTGCTGCCCAAAGGGCCCCTGGGCACAGCTTCCCAGGATTTCTGCAAGAAATGCTGTGGGTTTTTCTTACCTCAGCAGCAAGGGAAACTTCCTTCTGTTCCAGGGCGTCCTCCTGCTCTGGCATTGCAGCCTGCAGCCAGCTCTCCCTGCTGCAGCTGGGCCTTTTTCCTTCCATGCCAGGGAATTGCTTTGGCCACCCATTAGCACTGCTGAGCAGTTACCATTTAACTTTGCCTTTCAGGGACTTCTGCAGTGACCTTAGCCTGGATGTATGTAATGTCTCCTGAAGTATCTGAAGTGAAAGAGAAAAAAGAAGTAAAGCTAGTATTTTGAACCCAAAGATTACCATCTAGCTCAGGATTTGAGGCTCATGCCCTTTCTATGCTTTCTGTAATTGGTGATGCTGACACTTTCTGTCAGTGCTTCATTTTTTATTGTGAGGTTTAAGCTGTATCTGGACACAGATGCATCCATGGTGTCTTGGGGAAGGAGATTTGTTCAGTTTTACTTTGGGTAAGCCTTTCATCAGACTGCTTTTATTTGACTCAGCCTTTGCTCTGTATTTTATGCTTATAGCAAGATACTTAGATACTTGGGAATCCTCATATCAGACCTAGTTTGCTTTGAAACTGAATTGTGACCTGTTGTATATCAGAATCTAAAGTCTGTCTGCTGGAAGCCTGTTTGCACAAGTTAGGTGTTACAGAGGTGTCACTGAGAAATACATAGGGGATATCCAAAGTCATTGTGACATTCTGATTATTCCTGAAAACTGGGTCATTTTCATAGAAGTTGGGACAGACAGCAGCACTGGTGAGACCTCTGCAGTACCCTGTATGTGGCATGAGCAGAGACAAGGAGTGTGTTTCTGAACTCCTGAGCCATTTCCAGCTTTTGAGATCTAAATATATAAATACTGATAGCAGCACAAGAATGCAGGTTTCCATGCAGTCATGTAAGATGCACAGATGCATTGTGGCCAAAAGCCAGCGTGAAGCTCCTTGGACAGGAGGTTTACAGCTCAAAGGTGGAAGCTTTCCAAGTGTTACGGGCAAAATCCAGCAGGCAGCTGAGCCCCACAGAGCTGCTCACTCCCTACACCAGCGTGACGGTGGGAGAACTGGAGAGGCAGAAGGGAGAAAATTTGTGGGTTGATGAAGTCATTTTAACAGATAAAGCAAAGGCCGTGCACACGAGAAAAGCAGAACAAGGAATTGATTCCCCACTTGCCATGGTTGGGCAGGTGTTCATCCATCCCCAGGAGAGCAGGGCTCCATCACGGGTGACGGTGACTTGGGAAGACAAACTCCATCACCCTGAATGTCCCTTCCTTCTCCTCCCCCCATCTCTGTGTGCTGAGCATGGCCCCACATGGTCTGGGATATCCCTGTGGTCACTTGGGGTCAGCTGAGTTACTTAGTCAGGGGAAACATGCAGCAGGAAATTTTAGTCACCAGGTCCATGATGACTCTCCTTGGATCTGCCTGTTGAGAATAGTGGCACAATACATTCTCAAGGTGCAGGTTCCAAATCAGTGCAGAAGAAAAATCTGTGTTTACAGGTGATCTCAAGCCATTCTCATCTTATCCTACATCTTCTTTCTCCTCATAAATCCCCAGCTGCTCCTTGTTAAAAGGACATTCTTTCAGACTCTGTTGTTTAGCACTGACAGCATGTGCTGCCTTGACTGCAGGAGGGTGTTGTCAGAACATTCTTCCTAGAATTATCAGAAAGACTAGCAACCTCAGAGGATGTCCTCTGAAAAATTTTCATTTTTAATGGCTGTGTATTACAGCCTGTGCCTGCTTGCATGTTCTGATTAAACATGGCATCTTGAGGCTCCTTCTGTTAACGTTTTGATAGGAATTATTGCCTCGGAGGGTATACAGCTTTTCTTCAGCTATCCTGACTTACTTAATAGTGTCAGGTTTTGTTACAGAAAGAAGCCAAGCAGCATGAGCAGCATGGAGCTTCTACTCTCAACTGCTGGTGAAATCCTTTACTGTCTCCTGCTACCTCCCACGTCATCACTAATGTTCATGCTGGCCACCAACGTTTTTAACTACTAAAGATGCATTCAAACCTAATTCCAGCAGGAATAAGAAAGGCCTCCAGCATCAGACAACCTAACATACACATTCAGGGCTACTCTTCAGAGTAGGTATGGCTCTGAAACCACAGCAAGATCCACAGCTCCTGCTTCCAGAGGGTGCTGCTGCCTTCAAATTTCTGTCCTCATTTCAGGTGGAGCAGTGCCCCCCTTGGGGGGAGCCCCCATTTTTTTCCCAAGTGCTTGAAGCACTGCACTCTGCAGAGCATTCTCTGCCTGTGTTGAGACCATTAACAATATTCCAAGAGATTTGCAGGGGGGACGCCTCCCTACAGTTTTGCTTTCTTGCAAACTATTCTGTTTCTCTGCCCTGGCACCTTATCATATGCTCCAGAAATTGTCACTGAGTAAATAATGGTCTGCTGTCATCAGTCCTCAGCATCAAATACCTCAGCAGTGAGACAGAGCTGCCAGAGAGCTGAAAGCTGTTAATCCTGCACACAGATCCACCACCCATCATTTCAGTCAAATGTCTTTTCAAGGATAGACTGACAGATTTAAATCCTAGTGGCAGTCTATAAATTCTGCAAGACAGACTTTTAATATCCTAGTCTATGGCTATACTTTCTAATTCTTGAGGATATTCAATCTATTCCTCCTTCCTCATCCCCTTTCTAAGAAACCATCACAGGATCTTGAAATCCTACCATTATTTTATCCAGGTGCTATAAAATGGTTCTGCTATACACTTAGATGCAAATGAGTTTTTCAGAAACTTCTTCCCAGTTGAAAGAATGAAGGCTAGAAAATGTTTTTAATTATTTGATCCAGAACTTGTTGTTTGGAATGGTGCCTCTGTGGGCAGTATTCTGCTGAAGAAGGCAGCAATTTTCACTTCTCAGGTTGTAGGATGTGGACATCTGTATGTGCACCAGATCTCTGTGGCTGTTCTCAAACCAGTGCCAGTCAGTCCCAAGCCCTGCTGCTGATGTTTCCTGTAGCCAACAGCCACCTTGGACATGGGGTGAAATAGGGCCTTCTTTATCTGCACAGGGCTGAAGAGCAGAGCCTTGGCTCTGCCTTTGCAGTGAAGCCAGGATGATGTGGGTAAAGGCAGATCTACAGTTACCCTGCATCTGTAACTCCCAGCAGTGTTCACCTGCCAGTGTCATTGCCAGCCCTCCCCAAGGCCTTCAGGTAATTGTGCCACCAAACACAAATGAGAACTCCCTCCAATCCCATCTGCAGGCACTGTGTAAGATGGGAGCATGACACAGCCTGCCAAGCTGCCCATGCAGAGCAGCACTGACTTTGTCCTGCCAGCACCCAGAGGTGTCAGTGAGAGTTATCTGTGTGCACAGGCTAGGGGAACAAAGCATGGAGCAAACCACTCCCTTCATTTCTGTGAATATTCATTTGGATTTTTAAACTAATTATTGTGGAGTGCTTTGAAATAATTCTGTGTTTACTGTTCATGTGTGTCTGGGGAATCATTTTCTCTCATGTGAATTCTCATGAGTAGCCTGAGCAGCATCTGACTGTGAACTACAAAATGTGTATATCAAAATTCCCACTGCTCTTGTTATCTAAACTATTCAGTGAAGAACAGAATAGCATTTCATTTCACAAGTGATTGTAAAGAGTCTGTTCGTGAAGATAATTTCTGAGTGCATTAGGCAAATTAATACTGATTAATAAATCTAGTCAATAGTTTTTCACTAGATGTGAATTTCACCACATTTATGAAATTACTCCTTTCAATTTCTAACAGTTCCAGTAAGAACTGGGAATATGTTAACAAAACTTGCTGCTAAGGCCATAGACTAGAACCTAGACCTCAGTCTCCCCTGAGTAAAATTGACTTTATCACTACAAGCTTTGTTATAGTCTTCAGATCAGGGCCATTCTTTTATTCTGTGGTCATTAAGTGCATAGCATGATAGCTCTGTTTTCCATAGAATTCTTGTTATCACTTGAGAATAAAAGAACATTTCAAACAACAACATACTAAAATATGAATAAACTATTTTCCCAGAACTAGTTTATAGTAGATGCTTTCTGAACACATTTAAGAATGTTGAATGCTATTAAAAAGTCAATAGGAATTCAGATTACCAAACCTCTCAAATAATTTTAGAAAATCCTTTGAAATATACCTAGAGTTGTATGGTTTTCAATGAAATAATAACTTTATTATTATTATTATTATGTACTTGTTAAACTGAACAACTAAGTTCATTAGGAAGGACTTTGCTTAGTAACCATCTGATCTGTTCCACTGAAATAGTCTTTGATTTCTATCCAGAAGAGAAAACTGTTTGCTACATTACATACAGAAGTTCAGCAAGAAATGAGAATTTAATGAGGTGTCATGAGAAATGCAGGGGGGTTTTATATGACATTACATGAAATAAGATTAATAATTTTAAGGAAATTACCTACAATTATGTAGAAATACAGAAATCAGGCTCGAGGTGAATTGTTGAAGAAAACGGCCTCAACAGAAGTGATTTTTTTTGTTCTGTTCAGGAAGCTGCTACTTAGAGTAAAGCACTTTGCTTCTAAAATTCAAAATACATTAATGCTCCCTGTGTGCTCACTGTAGCAGTAAATTACAAAATTTATTATAATTTAGAGTTAAGAAAACAATTTGCTTTTGAAGTATGCTAGTGAAGGGGCAGTCATAAAGAAAATAATGAGTACATGCAACTCTGTGTGCATAACACAGGGCTGCCATTGGAATGCATGTCTGCCAGGGCAGAGCAAGACTAAATGCCAGAGTTTGAGGCCAGATCTAGAACTGTTATTGGTGGGACTGTCAGAGTTTACCCCACCAGCAGATAAGCTGCTTCTAACTTTTCAGCTAAGTTCTACATTTTTAATGAACTTTTTACTCTTCTGCTGTCTCATGTCACCAGATCAGCTCTGGCTGTGCACAGCTTGCTATGGTCACCTTACAGAGCAAAGTTCTGTGATAAGGGAAATTTCATGAGACTTCTTTTTGGTGTTTCACACATATGTGGAATTTAGGAACTGGAGCTGGAGCTGTGCTCAAGTCACAGGTAGGCTGCTGGAAATCTTGTGGAGTTCAGGAGGAACAAATGCAAAGACCTGATGCAAGCTCGGCAATCCATCAGCACTGATCCAGTGCACCTGCATCTCTGTAAATCACTGTCTCACAGCTGATACTGGTATAAAAACACTGATTCATTTTCATAGAATATTTAGCTGATAGTTCTTCCCCTTTCTTCTTTGGCCTTCTAAATGTCTCTCATATTTTTTACACAGAACTATTTATTCCATAGTTCCACTCTGTGGAGTTTAATATCTCTTCTACCTTACATCAGCATCTAGAAATACACTTTTTATATGCAGAACCTTGGAGGTGTAAAAAAAGAACTGCAAAACCTAACTCTCCAAATGTATTCCGTTCCTTTTCTGACTGGTTAAAAGCACAGCAATAGGAGTTAGCTGGTTGATAAGAGCAATCATTAAGGTTGTCTTTTTAAGGGTTTCATAAAGAGTTCTTTTGGATTAATTTTCACTTAGACAAGTCTGTAATTTATCTCTTCAAATCAAAATTCAAAGGGAAATAAATAAACAGTTAAAATATGTGTTGGATTACACTATGTGTGGAATAGAGGAGCAGGCCTTGAAGGCCAGAATGAGCCTCTTTCCCTGGGAAAGTACATTCAGGTCACCAGGGATGGGCTAGGACAGAATTGTGGGTTTGTAGGCTGTTTAGACCTATTAGGAGTGAGAGCTGCATTTTGTGACCTTATAGGGTATTGTTTACCTGTTACCATCATAGGTAGAAACTGTAGCCCAGGTGATTGGGGAACACTGTGATGAAGCATTTCCTGTTTATATGATGATATATCCTGTTTGTGTGATGGTATTTAAGGAATTTTCACTGTGCACTAAGTGTCTTTGCACAAGGAACACTGCATAGTAAAGGTCTTTGCACAAACTCTTTGCATGCTGTTATCTTGTGTGAAGTCCATGGCTCTGCACAATGCAGCAAAATGCTCTTAAAATCTAATTTTCAGTACTTCTAATTTTGCTGCAGGTGCATCTGTAATTGGAAGAACATAGATTCAAAGGAGTGATGTTTAAACGTAAGTAGCCTTAGGAGGCCGTGTGATGAACAGGCTGATTGTTGGTGTGTCAGGCTGCCTTGGGCAGTGTGCTCTGGGAACTGCCTCACCCAGCCTGGCTCTCTTGTGCTAGGACACCTCTGGTCTGCTGTGCTGCTCTGTGTTCTTATTTATGTTGGTGCCAGTGCTCTCCTGTTCATCCCAGACTTGCTTGTCTGCCTTCCAGTTTGGTAGCTGAATATTCCAACAGCTGCTGGGATTTGGGATTACAGACACAGTGTTGTGCTAATGCTAAGTATGCATTTTTGCTTGAAATCACTGCTTTTACAAAAAGTATATACTTAATCAGTAAACTTTGGAATTTCAGAGTGTCTCAGCTACATTTGTTAGTAAGCATTGTCACATATTTTACTGCTATTTAACTTGTTTCCTGATGATAATTACTGTTCCCATCCTTTAAATTGAGACTATCCCGGAAAAATTTTAGTAGCCATATGCTGAACATGCTTTTCAACCCAGAAACAGCAATTGCAGCTTGGCTCCATGCAGTTTGAGTTGTTTGTTTGTCCTGTGAGGAATCACTCTGTGTGGCATGTTGCACATACAGTCAGTAGCTCTTGGAAGTCATTGTGGCTCCTGCAGATGCCTTCTCCAGGCTGGGAAAGATACACAATGGTTGGAACACAAATATAAAGGGATTCTGGGATTCTACACTGTTAAAAGGTTGTGGTTTGTGTTTTTTTAGCCCTGCCCACAGCCAAGGCCAGCAGGAACATGGTAAAGTTGTGGGCTTCCCCAGAGAACAAAGGTGGGAAGTCCTGCAGGGCCCCCAAGGTGGGGACTGTCACACCACACAAAGAGAAGTGCTACTTCTCAGAGCACATTGCTGATTCAAATACCTGGCACACTCTGGGAGAAAACTGGGACTAGGCAATGAACAGATAAGATGTGCAAAAATGGAGTTTGCCTCCAGTGTTAATTACCAATACAGAAGTACACTTTGATTAGGAAGATTTGGCAAATCACTGTCAAGGCTCCATATTGAAGGCTATATTGGTAATTAATTTGATAAGTAGGATGTATTTCTTGCTCCTTGGTTGCAGTATGTTATCAGTAAGCTTAATAGTCTTTGATTCTAAACCAACTGCAAATTATTTTCTGGCCATATAAAACAGTCACTTCTTAATTTTTCTGATGTTAATCTCTCTTTAATGACTTCTGTGGAATGGAAGGATGTGTTTCATCATCTAGCTGGTGGCCTTAGATAGATTTTCCTTTTTTTCTTGAATCAGACTTAGAATTAAAGAGAAGGATTACATAAATAAGGTTTTGACTTCTGACAAGCTTTCTATATTATGTGACCTTATTGCAGCAATACATTTACCTTTCCTTCATCTAGGATGCAGGATGAAGAACTCAGTGTGGGGGCTTGACCCAGACTGGACACCAGGTGCCCCCCAGAACTGCTCTGTCACTGCCCTCCTCAGCTGGGCAGAAGAAAATGCAATCAAAGGCTCCTGAAATCACTCAGCAGATACCATCCTGTGCAAAACACACTCAACTTGGGGCAATAAGTTAAATCAGAGTAGGAATGAGAAGTAAAATGAAGTATTAAACCACCTTTCCTTCACCCCACCATTCTTCCAGGCTCAGCTTCACTTCTGCATTCTCTGCCTGCTTTCCCACAGTGGCACAAGGGGATGGGAATGGAGTCATGGTCAGTTCTGCAAATGTTTCTGCTGCTTCTTCCTCCTCAGGGGGAGGATCCCTCACATTCTTCCCCTGCTCCAGTGTGTGGTACCTAACATAGGGTTAACAGGCTTTTTTGACGAGACTGTGATGTGGTGAAGTTTCTTATTATATAGATAGAGACTAGTACAGATTATGGCTATTTATTAAGACTATTCTAATGATTACTACTATGACTATTGTCATGGCTACCCCCTTATGGTTACTGTCTCATGGCTGCTGTCTCCTGCTATGCAGTGAAAATTCCCTTTATCCCATCCCACACACAGGATGTGCCGTCACATAAACAAGAAAGATAAACAATACCCTATAAGGTCATAACCTGCAATAGTCTCACACACCAGAGGTCCGGAAGGCCACAAACTCATGATCTCTCTCCCATGCCCATCCCTGGTGACCTGGATGTGCTTCCTGGTCACCTCTGAACCTAAAAAAGAAACTCACCCCTGGGCTTTCCTTCTAGGCTTACTTTTCTATAACACACATAGTATATCCCTACACCAGTGTGGGTTCCATCCCTGGGGTGCATCCTTCAGGAACAGCCTGCTCCAGTGTGGGTTCCATCCCTCAGGAACAGCCTGCTCCAGTGTGGGTTCCATCCCTCAGGAACAGCCTGCTCCAGTGTGGGTTCCATCCCTCAGGAACAGCCTGCTCCAGTGTGGGCCCCTTCCACAGGGTCCCTAGTTCTCCCCTAGCATGGTTATAGTGTTAGTGCCTTACCACTGACCCAGCTCCAAGAAATCCTGGCTCTGAGGCAAGGTTATATAGAAGAGAGCTGATATAACATTCCTGTTCAGTCTAGTATTGGGGGTGGTCTTGTATCAAGACATACCACAGAAATATTTCACATCCAAAATGCTCTGTACAAGTGTGCAGAACTTGGAGAACTGGAACCAGAGAGATCATAAGCATCTGTTATATTAGAAATTTCTCTAGATAATACTTACAGTTGTTAATAGTGTAAAAGCCTGACCTGTGTGTGCTTGGCAGAAGAAGTGCTGAGTGTAGCAGTTTGAGAGAAATACCAGCAATACAAGCAGATGAGATTTCAAAGGTTAGAAATGCATGTGCAGGACAGAAATCAGTAAGAGGTTTTAGTTCTTGGTGATAAATAGAGCTTTCTCAGGCAGTCCTTTCAGCCCCCCCAGATTCTTTCCTCACCAAAGGATATCCAGGGTCATTTCAGTAGCCAAGGAGAGAAGGGGGCTAAACTGGTGTGGAAGGCACTGTGGTAAAGTGTGGCTGGGGACTGACAACTGCCAGGCTTGGTCACTGCAATACAACTTATTCGTAGTGTGGGCTTGACACTGAGTTATTAGGAACAACAGGGGAAAGCCAGGCTGTTTTACTCAATACACATCATATAAACAACTGTGAAATTGAGATTGTTATTACTTATGTGCTATAGTTGGATCAAACCACATTGTGGTGCTTTGCAAACTGCTACCCCCAGAATTTTGCAGTGCTATCCTTAGTAAGGACTGTGCCATACAATAGTATAGTCTGTAAAAAAACCCCAGACAGCTCAGAGTAAGAGCACATTATGTAGAGTTCTTTAGATCCTAGCTGATGTATTTTTCTTTCTCTGTTTCTAGGAAAAGTTACTGGATTGAAGTTTCTCAGTATTCCATAACAGTCCGAGAGCTCATCATCGTAAAAGCATGTCCCTCAAAGAGCCACCAATAAACTCTGAGCAGACAGTCAAAGGCTTCTTCAGAGAATGTGGTGAGCCACGTCCTCTAGCTGCAAAAACAGGCTGGTTTACTGAAGCTGCTCTGCTTTACTCCAGGCCCTGACTGTACCTCAGCTCTCCCTGGGCTGTAAGAGAAGGGAAGTGGCCCTTCCCAGACCTGGTGCTTGCCCACTTACAGTAAACAGAAGTTCCTCCACTTCAGCTACAGACACAGAAGTGCTTCTCAGTTGTTTCATATCAAGTTTCTGAACATTAGAAATGAATTTTGAAACTAAACAAAAACATGCCAACATTATTTAATGTAGCACTGACTTTTTAAAGGCAAATGGCTCCACAGCATTGTTTGAGGTATCAGGTGTTTGTCTGCATATTGCAAAGGCTGCAGCTCCTGAGATGCCACTGTGGGGAGCAGCTAATGTGGAACAGCTGAGGGAGGACAGGCACCCTTCCTCCCCCACAGCCTGGGGTGGTCTCCTCATCCCCCTCACCTGTGCCCAGTAGCAAATGAGATTCACCTGTGGAACGTGCCCAGCCCCACCCAGCCACAGCTGGCAGTGTTTCAGAGGAACTGGGCTGAGAACAAGGAGGAGCAAAGCACAAGGGCCACAGAGACTAGGAGGGTAAAGTTTTGTTTTAGGTGCTGCCTTTGAAAGGCTGGTGTAGAGCCGGAGGAGAGCTGTGAGAAGGCTGTTTCAAAGTGCTGCTTGGGCTGCCTGTAGCACTCAGGAAAGGAGAGGAAGGAGCAGCCCCTGTTGTAAATACAGCTGTTCTGGACTGGGACCTGGAGGAGCAGCTGAAAGCCTCAGGGGAGCAAGGTAAGATAACCAGAAATAAAATTGCACAAACAGATGGGCACAGGGACATGAAGTAGCACAACACTTTCTTGAATTTTGGTGAATTTGGTGTTGGAAAGTTCTAGTGCTTCTTTACAGGTATAGGATTATCCAGTACCAAAATGAACCCACAGTAGTCACAGCAGTAGGAACAGTTTTGTTGCTGTAACTGCTTACAGGTTGCTGATGCTGCTGGGGCAGGTACACACCATGGCTCATGGTACCTTTGATCAGACTAGCACAAACTTGTAGCTTTTGTAACTGTTGGTACCTGGCAGGGGATGACCAAGAGCCCTGCCATCACCTCCTAGGGTGAGCTGGTGGCAGTCAGGATGTGGAAATGCCTCGTTCCTGCTGCACTGAGCACATACACCCTGCAGCAGGGAGCTGGGGATGTGGTGTGTCTGCTCAGGACACTTGGCCTGTGACCACACACAGTGTGCATGGCCATGGCTCTGTGTGTGCTGCTGTTCTGTCCTCTCCAGCTGGGCTGTTCATCTGCTTTGCCTCTTGAAAGACTTTGCCCTCCGAGTGTTTCTGATGTTCGTGCAGCACCAGGCAGCTCTGTCTGCAGAAAAGGTCCCCTTAAACTGCCCTGCTCCCTGAAGTCCACATCCTCTTGGAGAAAGGTGGGGACTGGTTTGAGATTTTAATGGACAAGAATGGGTCAACTTATGAAAGCAGATTCCTGGATTAGTGATTAAACTTTGCAAAAGGTGTGTGCTGAAATAGAGTTGGACTGGAGTAATACTGCAATCAGAAGTGTGTCTTGACTTTTCAGCTATTTCTGCTGTAAAAGCTGCTGCTCTGTGTATTTATATACCCGCTCCTCATATATTTTCAAACTTTGAATTTTCTAGTACTTTCTTTGTCTTTTTGCTGTTCTAAGTATAGGTAGTTTCAAATTTTTATGTTTCTAAAACTGACAGTTAATATAGAGCTCCAATGCCGACTGAAATGATCCTAATTATGGGCACAATATGGGCCAAAGTAATTTTCATATAGGTTACCTCAATAAAAGTGCCTCTTGCACTTTAGAAATAAATGCATGTTCCACAGTAACTCCTTATTACTGTCAGTACTGACGTGTATCAGTAGGAAGAGTAAAGCAAATGCTTTTGGAGACATGGATTTATCATAGTTTACATGGCCTTGTGGCATATGACAACTGCTAAAATTTCAAGGCTCATAATTAATACTGCTGGCACTGAGAAAAGAGGGAAAGAAGTAATCAGGAGAGGTAATATTTTTCTACACTGAAACCAAGTAAGATTGGTGAGGAGAGAGGCTACTTCAGGAAGAGTCATTAAAAAAGATCAACCATCATGGAAATGCTTTCATATTTTTCTCAATAAAAATAAAACTTGAAGTTGACAGCTGAGAATTGAAGCATTAGAGTCAAGAAAATGTCTTGGCCCAGGAATAACTGGGATGGGGGAATGGGTTTAAAAGTCCTAACAGCTTAGAATCAGTAAGTTAATGTTTTATACAAAGTCACCTCAATTGCTGTTATGGGATTAAATCGACTTCTTGCAGCAGATAGTGTTGTGTAATTTTATTTTGGAGAAACCCTCAGCCTCTTTCTCATCTGTAAGAGATATATTGAAGAGTTACTGGTTTGTATAAATTCAGGGACATCATAATTTTATAACTTATTAATAATGTATTTGGACGTCTTCTGTAAATGATTATTGGTTACTGATTTTTTTTTTTTAAAAAAAGAAACATTTGTTTCATTAGCAGTGTGCCTTCATAGCCATTGTATCCATCCAACTTTCTAGAATAGTGTTGAGAAAGTTCTGTTTTAGGCAAGAATTTCTAAAATACTGGTCATTGCTAGAAAATGCTAGATTTTCAGATATATTTTATTCATCAGTGTAACATAAGTTGCCTTCAGCTACTTCAAGAGTTAGAGTCAAACATATGAATATGAAATAATTGCAGGACAGCAGTTGTCCCAGTGTGCCATTTCACAGTTCTTTCTCTGGTACGTGGCAGGAAACCAGGAAGTATTTAGCTGGAGTGTTGACTCCCCTTCCCTGGCCAGTCTCTTGATGAAAGACAGTAAAAGAAGCTTTCTCCCTAACAGACAAAAGTATTCAGCTGGTGAATAAGCTGTCACACTTCTACCAAATTACTAATTAAATCCTCCTTCCCCCCATAATTAATACAAAATTGCAGGCCAGAATCAGAAGGATTCTTTAGTGCCTTCTAAATTACATCTAACAGAAAAAATACCCAGTGCATTAAAACAGCTTTTACTGTACCTGCCACTCTGTCATTTCAGTTTTATTCCCAGTCTTTCCTGTTCTTATCCATTTGCTTATGTATTCCTAAAATTATGTATTATGTATTCCCGGTGCTCTAAAGCTGAACTTTGAAAGCTTGAAAGTATTCATGGTATATTTGGTTTATTTCATAGCTTTAGCCACATGGCAGTTTTCATTTCCACTCATAATGCTGGAGCCAAGGAAATGATCATTTGAGTGAGCAAATGTTTTCAGTGTTCTTGCAGTTGTTTTTGGCCTGTGGGAATCTGAGACTTCCTCATGGCTCCTTAAATCAAGGAAATTTGTGGATACCGGTCTGTCACTTCCTGGTTCCTGCCAAAAAGTCATTAGAAGGTTGAGTTGTAGTAGCTGCAGCAATGAACAGAGACAGGTGAGAAAAACAGGCAGTGTGAGTGAATTGTTCCTGAAGTGTTCATTTCTAGTCAGCCGTACTTCTCTCTTGATTATAGATAACAATAATTGTGTCTGCTTGGGTCATGTTAGCATGGGATTTTATTGCATAACAACAAACCACTGCAACTACAACTGGAAGACTCTGCATAATCTCCTCTTGAAAAGTGTGAAGCTGGCTGTTAATCATGGTGTGAACTTAAGGAAGAGACAGACACTGCAGGGGTGTAGGTTATCTCTGGGCACAGCCCGCTTTCAGATTTCTTTTTCTTGCTCCCCAATAACACTAATTGTTAAAATTACACTCCTGTATAATGAAATGTATTTAGCTTGCAAGTGCTGTGGGTGGCTAGGGCTTGTTTTTTCTGAGTAAGAAGTTAAGTGATTTGTAACCATTTGAATGGTATACATGAATAAGAAGAAATAGCTCATATGTGTATTTGCAAGGCCACTAGTGGGCATGTAAAACTTATTTTTGCATCAGCTTGTTCTGAATTCATCAGTTATTTATTGGGGAATTATATAGGAGAGCATTTCAAATGGAAATGCAATGCCAATCTTTACTGAATTTTTTTAGTCTCTGTTTTCAGTTATGGGATGTGTTACCCTGCAAAATTGGAGAATTTACTGTAATCAAACCAGATATTTTAAACTTGGCTAGGAACAGTATCATTGACTGATGTGTATTGGTAAAAAACCACTTAGTGCATAGGCATAACTCTGACATTAGGAATTGCAGGAAGTTGCCCTTATGGGAAGCCTTTTTCCACATCATCAGCTCCATCTCTGGGATGCTCTTACAGACAGTGGCTGACAAGGATGAGAGCTTTGCCTTAAACAGCCTAAAAAGCAGTTTTCTCATCAGTACTTGAGGAACTGGCTAGGATGCTCTTGTCTCATTTGTGTTACAAAACTGCACCAAAACTTCAATGCATTTTGGTATTTTGCATGAAGGGGGTTCAGAGTTTTCCCCGTAAATGATAAAACACTGAAGGACTTGCATACTTTGTGTGGTCTAAATGCCTCTTTATGTCAAAGCTCCCAAATACACAAAGGAATGCAGATACACAGCTTGATCAAATAAATGATTACCAGACATCTTATAATTAGAAAAATGGTTGACTTCTGTGAAAAGCAGCCCAGGTTTATTCACATTTCATATGTCAGAAAGCATCTGAAAACCAAAATCAACAGAGTAATGGGTCAGAAGTTATTTAATAGTGCATGGAATAATCAGGACTTGTGCCAAAGGAAGGGTCTCTCCCAAGGGCTGTGGAAGCAGTCACTGTGCTGGGGTTACAGCACATGGGGTGGTGGAAATCCCTGGCACAGGAGGGCCTCCTCCCCTTGGAGTCCTAGAGCTGAAATGCACATTGCTGGCTTTGGGTTCCTGAGCTGGGGTGGCCAGGGCCAGGAACTGAGAGCACTGGGTGGGGGTTTGGTGCTGATGCGTGAAACAGGAGCAGGGAGCAAACTGTATCAGGTGTTTGTGCTCTCATCACAGGAGGAGCAGGTGCCTCCAGTGGAGGTGCTGAGAGTTCCAGCACAGAGGTGGCCAGGCTCTCCTGTGCAACAAGTCAGTGAACCCCATCAAAGAAGTTGTGGATGCTACAGTTTGGGTCAATTCAAGAAATGAATTAATGGAAGAGGTGGCTGTGAAGGGATGCTAAATGTACAGAAATACCATCCAAGTCATGACGTCCCTAGGCCAAAAATAGTTGACAGTTAGAAGAGTTTTACCTTAGAAGTGCTTATTGCCACTCTTGGGGGTAGGATATTGGCGCTCATGATCTTCTTGTGATAGAGTACTGCTTTTCTGATGGTAAAGTTCTGTTCTCATTTTGCAGCTTGTACTGTCAGAGGAGTTTGAGTCACTTCTGTAGCCCAGCTTATGTAAGATTTATTACAAAAGCAATTCACTTAGGGGCCCTAGGGCTTGAAATACCAGTCCAAAAAGGAGGGAACTCACTATGATTTTTTTTTAAACAGACATGTTGTGATCTTGCTTTTTTTTCTAACTGAGATTTGTTGGCATCTTGCAGCCCTACCCACTCAACTGACCTGTTAAAACACACACTGAATTTCTGTTGAACTGTAGGAACTTGGAATATCTTGACAGAACTCACAGTATTTTTACACAGTTAAGTGGAAATTAGAAATCTGTACAGTTCTGTACTGAAAAAATAGCTCTGATTTGCAGGACTATATTAAGCCTTTTCTGCAGAGGTCAAGCTGTGTCCATGACCTCAGCTTCAGAATCTGTAGGTTTTCTTAGGCATTGCTTTTGTTGCTTTATTTCTGTCCCCTTGGCCCCTTGTATAAGAGAGTAAAATGACCAGCAAGTCACTCATAGGTGCTCTGATATCTGCCAGATCTGAGTTTGGTTTGTGTCTTAAGAACAATTAGCTTTAGAAGCTGGAGGGCTTTGGTGGGCTGTGCATATTTGGTTTAGAGGGCAAGCATTCAGGTCAGGGCCTTGGTCCCTGGTGCCCAAACACAGCATGTCCTGCTTTCACTCTGGGGTTGCTCAGGAACATTCTGGTTCTGTCTCCAGGGTGATGGAGTGCTTCCCTTAGAGGTTCATGAGATTCTTCTCAGGCCCAGCTGAGGTGAGACATAGCCCTGGCTGTCTGTTCTGAGCCACAGGATGTGTAGGTTAAACAGGTCAGAGTCATGCAGCACTTCTGGGGCAGCCCTAGGAGCTTTTGGTTCCCAGTAACTACAAAGTTACACATTCAGTGTTGAGAATCTTGTACATAAACGTTACAGAATGCAGTTAATACTTACCTAAACTGTTCTGATTAAAAATAGTAGATTTCCCAGTTAAATACTCCAAATAAGCCTATAGGGACAAGGTTTCTTAGTATCCAGAACAAACAAAAATTTGTTGTGTGCCTGTTTCTATTTTAAAATTAATCCTATGAAGGAGAAAGCAGAGATGCTTTCCGTCCCCTGTGGCTTCCTCTCCCCAAACATTGCAGATAGGGGTTGCTGAAGGACATCTTAACAAGGCATCATCTTTGCCTGTTATTTTTCTCCTATCCTCAGACCATTTCTTGAACTCTCACTCAATGGAAGTAAAAAAACCTTTAGTTTACTGTATCCCTAAACCTCATGCCATTTGAGTTTCAAGATGTCACAGAATCCCAGTGTGCTTGGTGGTGCTTTCCATTCCCATCTCTGTAGGGCAAAGCCATTTTGGGAGAGGCTCAACCCCTTCATTTCCAGGGCAGAAATGCCACTCAGCTGACCAGGCTCAGAGGCTGCTGCACTGAACTGCAGGACCAGATAAGCATTTCCCGCAAAATAACATGTAACATTTCTGCATTCTCAGAAGTAGTGGTGTTCCAATAAGAGAGAAAGGCAAATTTATTTTAGAAACATAGGTAAAAAATACAACTCATGCAGTGTGTTATTATCAGACGTTTATCCTCTCATTCATTCTAAAAATGTAATTAAGTCATCCTTCTCTCTTTATTCAGTTTTGTTGCTTTTTATTTATAAAAGTTTTTCATTTCCTTAATATTTGCTATTTTGTCTCACACTTGCCTTGTCATATTTGCTCATTTTAATTGTAGGGGTTGAAGATGCTTTTTTTATTGTCTGCTTTCTTATCAGAGCAGCTTCTCAGATTGTTGCTGCGGGATACTTAAGGAATGAGACTTTCATCTGCAGTAGTTGGCAGATTGCATCAATTGGTGGTTGAGGGAGAAAGGGAGTCATGCATATTTATATAACATAATTATTCTGTAGTGCAAAGATGCCTTTGCTGAATGCTTTGTGTTGTGGCTTTGATACAGCTGTGCTTCCTGGAATGTACCTGGCATCCCCCAAAGCTTCAATCCACATCCATTGTTCCATGTCTTGCCTTCCGCACATCATGCAAGCATTCTTCACATGCTGCAGTTTCATAACCTTCCTCTGCTGACTTCTTCACCTCTGCTTGTCCCCAGTCCCCAACCAAGAGTAGGTTTCAATGACCATAAGACAGGAGGCCCACAGAATTTAATGAGGTTATTAAGCAACTTGAATTTAGGTAATTGCTTAAATACATTTCTGAATGCAGACCTAACAAAATTAAGGACTGTATTAATAGATCATTAAGAAGCAATTAACTTACTGTTTTTTCTTCTCACCTTGAGACCTGTGATTGTGACAGCATGTTATTAATTACTTTATAGCTTTCCTTGGAACTCTTGCTGTATGTGATGTCCTCTTATGCCTCCATCCTTACATTGGCACGTAAAACAGGGTGTTTAATTTGGCTTCACTGGAGCTGTGCCAGATCCAGATGGAAATGAGGTTAGAACTTATTTGTTCAGTGGAAGTAAAAGGAAAGCCATGCTAAGAATCACTAAAGTCCAGCCAAATTAGTACTCTGACAGGAGGTTGGCCATAAACATTCACAGGAGTTCTGTCCCCAGTACAGTTGGGACTGTGCTTGTTCTAAATGCCTCATACAATTCTGGTATGGATGGACATAATGAATTAAAAACAACCTTGGAAGTGCCACTTGTAATAAAGGAAGCATGGACTGCTCTGGGGTATCCCACGGGTCTCTTGGGATCAGCTGTCCTGCTGTGTCCCCTCCCAACTCCTTGTGCCCCCCAGGCTCCTCAGCAGCCCTCTGGAACGTGCATACACAGTGCATGTTCCATGTTGGGGTGCTCCATGGCTCCTCAGACCATCTGGATGTTGGTGTTGCACTCTCTGGGTGTGTAAGGTCACAGGCCTCCTCTTGGACCTTCTGGTGCTCTTATCTGTGCTGTCCCCCCAGCACAGGGGACAGGATGTGCCATCTCCCCTTTTCCTGGATACCTTTCTTGTGGAGAGCCACTCTTAGGTTATTCTCACTTCCAGCATAACAACTTTAAGTTCTGCACCATAGCTGGTCTAAGAGTGATAGAGAGCCCATTTCTAGCATTGTCAGCTATAGCCAATCATGAGTCAAAGGCTTTAGTGAAGTCAACAAACAAGAGATGATTACTGAAATATTTGAACATGACTGATTGAGCTCTTGAGGTTTGTCCCTTGTGCCTTGTCCAAGTGTCTGTCACATCAATCCACATTGATATTCTGAGTTGTTTTTTAATCTTTGAATCCTTTTCAGAATAACGACCTTGCTTTCATTCAGCATCAATGAGATTGATTTGTAGTTATATGTTTCTTTCAGTAGTCTTTCTCAGATCCTGGAATGTACATCGATTTTTTTCAAGGAACCTGGCTGCCCTTCAGTTTCTCACAGCTTCATGACCGTAGAAATCAACTTTGCTACGGTTGCTGTTGAGAAAGCTGTACTGGTGCACCATCCTGTCTTTGAACTCTGCTCTTCATTCTTTGAGCAGCTTGTGGTGCTTTGCATTGTAACAGTGGTGGTTCTGTTACCTGCTCAGAGGATGCCATTGTCTTAGGTTACAGTAGT
>VZTZ01045715.1:16701-27481 GCA_013400955.1 Drymodes brunneopygia | reverse complement strand
TCGTTCCTGCCTCTGTCGCCGTGTCCCCTTCCTGCCCACGGTGCCTCAGTGCCACTCTGGCGCTGCCAGCAGCAAAGGGGCCCCAAGCACGATGGGCGGCTGCCAGAGGGACTGTCACCGTCACTTCAGGGCAGCCACAGCCCGCGGGTGCGTGTGACCGCCTGCGGATGGGCCCGGACCCTGCCGCGGCCCCGGCTGGCAGCCAGCGGCTGGCGGTGCCGGTGACGAGGGGCCAGGCGGGTGTCGGAGTGCCACCGCCGCAGTCACGAGTCGCTTGAAGGGCCTGCAGGTCCCGAAGGAACAACAACAACAACCATCACCACCAGCAGCAAGGGGCCAGCCGCGCCCTGTCCCCGGGGGCACAGCGGGGTAGAGCACTGCGGGACGCTCCCGGCTGCGGAGAGGGACCCCCCTGCACCCCGCTGAGCGCCCCCCTTGCCCCTCCCTGTCTCCCCAGGCCTGGAGTCCCTCCGTGACAGCGCCCACTCGACCCCGGTGCGCTCGGCTTCCCACGGCGACGCCTTCGCGGGCCCCGGGCGGAGCGGCCGCGCCGAGAGCAGCGAGCGGGTGGCCGTGATCGCCGACGAGAGCTACAGCCCCGCGGACAGCGTGCTGCCCACGCCCGTGGCCGAGCACAGCCTGGAGCTGATGCTGCTGTCCCGCCAGGCCAACGGGGCCCCGTGCAGCATCGAGGAGGAGAAGGAGTCGGAGGCGGGCACGCCGGCGGCGGAGGCGGAGGGCGAGCTGCGGGCGCTGTGCCCGGGCGCCGGCGGCCTGGGGCCGGCACAGGCCCAACAGGTGAATAAGTTTGTTTTAAGTGTCCTCCGTTTGCTCCTTGTGACAGTTGGACTCCTCTTTGTTTTGCTCCTCCTCCTGATCGTCCTTACCGAGTCCGACCTTGACACTGCCTTTTTCCGTGATATCCGCCAGACCCCAGAGTTCGAGCAGTTCCATTACCAATACTTTTGTCCCCTCAGGCGATGGTTTGCCTGCAAGCTCCGCGCCGTGGTAAACCTGCTCATTGACACCTGAAGGCAGGAGCCACCACGGGGGCCTGGACCTGCCGCCGTCCCCGCGCGGGACCCGCCGGGGCACTCACTAACCCTCCCCTCCCGACCCAGAGCCCTGCCGGCCGAGGAGGCGGCTTTCCGGGAGGAAGAGGAGGGTGGGCGCAGCCCCCGGAGCCCCCTCCTCCCCGTGCCCAGCCCCGGAGCCCGCACAACACCTCCCGCCCCGATCCCTCGCGCACGACTTGGGAAGCACCGAGCAGAGGGGAATTCACTGCTCTGCCGCCCCCGCGCCCGCGCAGCAGCCGGGGCTGGCGGGGCCGTTCCGCAGGAGCTTTAGCAATGGTGCTACTGAGGTTTAATTTAACACTCGTGTACTGTTACGGTATTAAATCCGCACTGTGCCCGCCACCCCCGCCCTCCACGAACCGCTTGGCAGAGCCCTCCCTGCTCACCGGAGCCTCCTCCGAGGTGACACGGCCGCGACGCTCTCGGGGACGCCCCGGTGCCCCCCCCTCCCCACAGCGCAGCGATCCGGAGCCCTCGCCCCGCTGCGGACTCGGCCCTTCGCCACTTTTTTAAGCCTTGAAGCATCGGTGCTCCCGAGGGCAGGGGAGCATGGAAGAAGCCAGGGGACGCCGGGCACGCGCGGCCAAACCTGGCATGGAGCTGCAGTGACTGTGTCAGATTTATTGGGATGACCTTTACCCTCCGCCAGTTGTACCTGTTTTGTAAAAAAAAGAAAAAAAAAAGCGAAAAGAACAACAACAAAAAAAGAAGAGACATTTCAAGGTCTATTTTAACAAGGAAATGCTATTTTGTTATCAAATCTAATCCAGTCTTTTTTTACTTTACGGATGGGGTGACCGTGGGTGCCGGTACCGAGCGGTTCCCAGTGAGCAACGGTTTGAGAGTAAACGATGCCAGCCAAGCCCTGCTGGGTTTGGGACAGAGGAGGAGCTCTGGTTTTGGGACTCTTCCCAAGAGGACACAAGTTCAGAAGTGCAGGTGACACTGAAGAAGCCAACGGACACCTTGAGCCCCGACTGTCGTTGAGTGCAAGTCAATGAACCCGAGCCATGGCGCCGGTGACGACCCCCGGGACTGTTGGTCACCAGGAGCAGCAGCTCATCCACAGGGAGCAATAACAGCCAGTTCTGGTCAGGTTGGGGTGACAAGTTGGACATATCAGCAAAAAAAAAAAAAAGAAAAAAAAAAGAAAAAAAAAACCGGTAAAAAACAGTTGAGCAAGTTTAATTTCATCTCAGGGAGAGATTTTTCCGTAAGCTGGGGCCATAACTGCAGCTTTACAAAGCCTGATGTCCGTGTTGTCTCTGAGCATCCAGCAGCCAGCGCCGGGCGGGACGGTGACACTGGGCCACGCGGGCTCCTTGTCACTGCAATAAGGGGACAGGTCCCGTCGGGGGGCACGGCCCCCCTGCCCAGGTCACAGCACGAGGCCCGAGGAGGGGTGGGGGTCCAGCCCCGGCTCCAGAGCAAGGCAGGAGCCCCCCGGGAAGGCTCCAGGAGCCCTCCGGGAAGGCTCCGGGAGGGAGGCGGAGGAACGATTTTTTTTACATGATAATCCTGTTTTATGCAACATAGCAGAATTAACTCTTAGTGTAGTGTTCCTACCTCAGCCCATAGCGCTGATGTTTCTATGCAGTTGTGCTCGTCCCGATGCTGACATTTTTTACCCCTGGGTTAACGCTGCAGTGTCGTCCTTCCTCCTCCTCCTCCTCCTCCTCTCCTCTCCTCTCCTCACTGCGATGTTCTGTGTGACGTGTGACAGCACAGCTCCATCCTTTTGGGACACATCCTCCGAGCCCCCACCTGGCACCTCCCACCTTGGCTTTCCTCGGGTAACGCTCCGTGCCAGCCCCAGGTCACCTCTGCCGTTGTCACCCAGCGTTTTACTGCAGAACCACGGGAATTGGTGATTTTCCGTTGTACGTTTCTCCCGTCTGTCCCAGACCCTGTCGTGTTTCAGGCCCCGTTAGTTTTACCCGTCTTTCTATCAAAATGTTGTTTCCATAGGTTCTGAGATCAGAAACCCGTGAATCTCGTCCTAGCATACTGCATCTTTCAGCAGTAGACAGTAAAATACCTGAAAATGTGAATTTCTTAGTTTTCATAAAGAAAACCTAGAGATTAACCTTTCATGTGCCAAATACTGTAAGTTACATCTTTTTTTCCTTCAAAATGTACCTTTTTCTACATATCCAATACCTTAGTTAGCATAAAATCATTGGTGCCATGAAAAGTATTTTTAAATTTAAATAAATATTTAAATATCATGAAAAGCAGAGTGGAGATGAGCTTTGTTCAGCGATTCTGATTTTTCTTTACTCAAGTGAAAACAGCTCAAACTGTGAGAGATTTGGTCTTTCAGCAGCTTCTCACTGGAGTCAGGAGCAGCTTGAGGCCACGCAAGTTCCAGAGCTGCAGGTGAGTCTCTTGCACGTTCAGGAGCACAATTTTACAAATGCACCTGGGAGTTTTGGGCCCCTCACCATAAAGAAGGCACTGAGCGAGTCCAGGGAAGGGAACAGAGCTGGGGAAGGGGCTGGAGCACCAGGAGGGAGCTGGGAAAGGGGCTCAAGGATCACCTGTATTTCCATGGAAGACACGGGTGCCGAAGGCAGTTTAAACAATTTATTGTAAAACTTTCAAAGTACATTTCTGTCCTGAGAAACAACAGTCACCTTGGGAACTGCTTAATGCAGAATCAACAAAGTCAATGCAGAAAGGTAGAAAAGGAAGATCCAGGGCACCTCTACTTGAACACGTGCAGGCGGCCGCTGGAGTTGCCCCCCACCAGGATGTTCTGGCTGGGGTGCACGACGTTGATGGAGCACACGGAGCTGAGGAAGTCTCCAGTGAAGGAGTGCAGCAGCTCCCCGGTGTCCTGGAAGACCTGGATCTGCCTGGGCTGTGCCATGCTGCCCACCAGGAAGCAGTGCTCCTGCTTGGGGTCCCAGATGGCCCTGAAGCGGCTCAGCCAGCGGCCCGTGTTGTTGTTGTGTCTGCAGGGGAACAGGAACATTCCTCCTCGTGAATCCAGCATTTTAAATCGTCATTCGTGTCCCTTTTGCTCCCTTGCCTTCTAAACCTTCAGCACTCACACCGGAGTGCTCAGATCTCTGCAGTGAATCCCTGTCCTGGGATGGGCAGGATGGGACAAGAATGCCAGAATGGTTTGGGTTGGGAGAGACCTTAGAGACCTCCCAGTGCCACCCCTGCCATGGGCAGGGACAGCTCCCACTGTCCCAGGTGGCTCCAAACCCTGTCCAGCCTGGCCTTGGGCACTGCCAGGGATCCAGGGGCGGCCACAGCTGCTCTGGGCACCCTGTGCCAGGGCCTGCCCCCCCTCATAGCCAGGAATTCCTTCCCAAAGCCCCACCCAACCCTGCCCTGCAGCAGCTGGAAGCCACTCCCTGTGTCCTGTCCCTCCCGGCCCACAGGAGCAGCCAGGCCCAGCCCAGGTGTGCCCTCCTTACCTGATGGAGCTGAGCAATGTGACAGTGGGTGACAAAGACGTGGTGTCGTAGACCCTGGGCACAGAACAGCACATTAATACCATGGAGCTGTGGCAAAAGGCCAGCCCTGCCCTCACACAGAGGATCAGCTCCTGGGGCAGCCAGGGATGCAGGATCCAGGGAGCAGCAGACACCCAGCCTGGCCACAGGCACAGCATCCCAGCTGGAACCCCTGCAAGTGCTTGGGGAACTGGAGCTGCAGAGCCCAAAGGCCAGCCCAGCATCCCACCTGCTCCTTCACCCCTGGGAACTCAGGGGATCCCACCCCTCCAGGCACACACTGCCCAGCATCCCACCTGCTCCTTCACCCCTGGGAACCTGGGGGATCCCACCCCTCCAGGCACACACTGCCCAGCATCCCACCTGCTCCTTCATCCCGGGGAACTCAGGGGATCCCACCCCTCCAGGCACACACTGCCCAGCCCAAACAAAACCAGGCAATTACCTAAATTATGGCCTCACAGTAACCAGGAGAAAAAGAACCTCTAACAAAAGCAACTCACAGCAGCTTAAATGATGGAACAGTAGGCTCTTTACAGAAGAGCTGATATCATCATTATTCTGTGTGCCAGCCACACAAAAATTAAGTTTCTGAGCATTTTGTGTTTGTGTTTACCAGCCAGGTTTTGGCTGGCTATTTTTGTGGGTTTTGATTTTGTTTGATTGCTTTTTAAAGATTAACGGTACCTGCATATTTTTACTGTTAAATATCCTGCAGGAAAATGAGAATTAGGAAAAAACCAACCAACCAAAAAAAATCATTAAAAACTACATAAAAATGTTAGCGCAAGTAAATCTTTGTAATTTTTCTTAAAGTGATAAAGACGGGAGGTNAAGAGTTCTTGTAACCTTTGTACTAAGATAACATTGGCAGAAAAAGGGGAAAAAAAATCCCTCAGGCTTGGTCAGATTAAAGAGCCCTGTCTGCCAAGGTGCAGTGAATTCTCTTGTTATTGATCCCCGGGGTCATCCTTGAGACAGTGAACTAATGGACCAGCACATTTCCTTGGATTTCCTTTAACTAAAAATTGCATTAAGTTCAAGTGGGACATTAATAATGATGATGATGGTAATAACAATAACAATAATAATAATAATAATAATAATGATGATACATTTTCCATGAGGATTTTTCCTGCCACAGCCTTACCTCAGCTTGTCATCAGCACACACGGTCACCACCCTGCTCCCAGTGACAGGTGAGAAATAGGCAGAGGCCACACTTTTGGTGTGTCCTGGGAGAGAGCTCAGGGGTTTGTTCCCCTTGGCCTTCAGGTACCGAACATCAAAAACACAAACGTCCCTGCAACAGGCACCACACACACTTCAATTATTATCCTTCATTTACCAAAAAAGCTCCAGAACCTGGCAGGCTGTGTGGGAGCTGGTTCAGAGCTTCAATATCCACTCAAATGCTGGCTCTGAGGGATTTTGGGAGCACAAAACCCACCCCAACCAGCCCTCCATAAAGTCCCTCTGTGCCAAAGCCCACCAGGGCCCACCTGTCCCCATTTCCAAGGGGTGAGGGTAAATCAAACCAAATCCCACCTCCAATCCTGCTAAGGACTGAAAACTTGTTTTCTAAGAGGACCGAGCCAGCTTTGGCTGTACACTGAGGCTGCACACTGAGCACATCCCCACCCAGCACAGAGAGCTCTGCAAGAAGCACCAGGGCAGTGTGGGCTACGTACGTGGAGCCAGCAGCCAGGAAATATTGTTTGTTCACAGGGTGCACGTGCACTGTCCGTGTCCTCCTGAAGCCAATGTCCACAGAGAGCTCCGAGGACGCCCCCGGGCTCCGTCTGTCCACCACGGCCACGGCCCCGTCCCACTGTCCCACCAGGGCACTGCAGGCATTCTCCTCCAGGAAGTCGAAGCAGGAGAAGTTTTCCTCACTCCTGCAGATCTGAGCCCAGGCAAAGTCAAATGTCACCAGAACTGAAGGAAATACCCAGTTGTTCTAACACCCGAACACTCCCTGGGCTGTGGGTTTCGCCCTTTCTCTTTTTAATTCACTAAAAACACTGAATTGCAGTGCAGCCCATCTGACTGCCTCACCCAGGCACACAGGTAACCCTTCTGGGAAACAGGGATGCTTTCCACAGGAGAAATAATTAGGAGATAATTAACCATCCAAACCAGACCAGCAATAGCACACTCCAAATTCCCTGCTAGAGCTCCCACAAGGCACTGTCACCTCTGTGTTCCTGCAATCAAAGGGCTGTTGGCCTTGAGCACAAACTGAGCAAGGATCAAGGATCTTTCCCTTCTCCAATGCTGCAGAAACTTTTAATCACGGGCAGAAATGTTAACTCAGAAATTGGGAGAACCCAGATTGTCACAGGGTTTTGGTGAGTAGGAAACATCTCCCTGTTTTTGTGAGGTTAATTAAAGGTGACTTCACATGTCCTTGTGGAACTACAACCTGAACTTTCCTGTTGCAAAACAAGCAGAAAATGACTTGGTAGAAGCAGACTCAACCTCCCCAGCAGTGCCTCACCTCATCAAAGACAGCCCTGGTGACATCGCCACAGCGCAGAGTGTCATTGCTGAGGGACAGCAGCTGAGCAGGGTTGCAGGGAGAGAAGTGCATGCAGTTCACCTGGAAGCTGTGGGGGATGAAGGTGTGGGCTCCTTCCTCAGTCCCACAGCTCTGCAAAAGGACAGATCCCACACACAGGCACTGATCACTGGAGGTATTTAATCACTACAACACTTTCAGTCAAATCTCTGGTTTTTGAGTGTTTTTTTGGAGGAGGCAGAGGGTGAGAGGAGACACCAGCATAGGTAATATGGACAGTGAGGCTGCTTCTGGAAAGCTGCAACTTCCTGCTGCAATTAGTGCCACTGCAGCCACCAGCCCTGGATCTGGACAGCAGCACCTGGCTCACTTTCACCCTCAGAGCTGGTTCGTGTTACCACATCAAAATATGGACACTCAGTTATGGGTTACTGAGAGCTCAAGCTGAATTAGTGACCCAAACTGCATGAAATCAGAATCTCCTGTGTCTTCTCTTCTAATTTTGCACCATTTTGTTATTTTAAAAGAAACTGAACAAGTCATTTTGGACCAAGTTCTGGTTCATTCTGCAAAGATGACTCTGCTCTCAAAGTTCAGACAAAAAACAAGGGAGAGCAAAAGGGAAAAGCTTTCTGTCAGCTCTGAATTTGACAACCATCGTGGTATCCCCAAGAATGAAAAAAACCTAAAACACTCTCATGAGCCTGACAAAATGCCACCCCAGGCTGTGCCCCACCTGCACCTGTCCTGAGGCACACACCTGTTCAGGTGAGGAGCACATCAAGCACTCACCACATTCCAGAGGCCAAGGTGCCCCCACTTGTCCCCAGCTGCCACAAGGATGGTGCTCTCAGAGGGGTGGATGGCCATGGAGCACACCCGGGCTTTCACCACCTTCCTGATGTTCTCCTCACTCAGCACCATGCTGCTCAGGCTCTCCTGGTACCTGCAGAGCCAGAATAAAAACCATCCCCAAAATGTTCATTGGGGAAGGAAGGGTGGCCAGACAAGCCCCGGTTTTGGCTGCTGTGCTCACGTTACCTCTTTATGTCAGGTGTGGCCCGCTCAGCATCATCTGCTTTCAGCTACAGACAGAAAGGAGGGATTTAATCAAAACCAGAGCCCAAGTGAAACAACATTATCCAAAAACAACTAATTCAACTAATAATACCTCACTTATCCTCATCCACGTGCCCAGTAAGGCCTCTGTCCATTTACTGTTCTCTGCCTGATCCTCTGGAACCATGGGCAAAGGTCCAACTGGAACCTGAGGCTGGGATGACATTGGCAATTTTTGAAACTCAAACCAACTAAAGCCGCAAAAAAGGTGAACTGGTACTTTCCCCACACCAGACATTCTGAGAACATGCCTACAACAGGACAGGAAATAAACAGTAAAAACAGAAAGTGCTATCATGACCTTTTTAAGAAGATAAAGAGAATTTCACTGGCAGCACAGACAAACTGCCTCCCTGGGTTTCTTCCTCTCCTGATACTCTAACAAGACCTTCATTACAGATTCAAATCTATTCTACAGCTCCACGGAAGATTTAAATTCCCATCTCTCAGAACAGCACACCTTTTATTTGTTGTTCCATCACTGCTTCAAAGAGATGGTAAATATTACCCAGGAAAATAAAACCAGGTCAGAAGCTACAGTGAAATAAAAACCAGAGCAATAAACCTTTGGATTTAAGGCTGCTCAGCTCCGTGGGCTGTTGATGTGGAATGTTTTACCTCGGGAGCCTTCTGTGGCTCCCCAGCTGCACCATGTCACCAGCCTGGGCCACAGAGCACTGCCTGGCTCATGACAAGAGCAATAACTCCGTGGCACCTGCTTGAGGTGACAGAACTGACCCTTCCTTACTGTCCCTGTGTCACCACATCCCAAATGGCTCAGGGTCTGCAATGCCCAGTGCCACCCCTCAGTGCCACCAGCACAGTTTTAGAAAGCTGCAGTGCAGCCAGCCCTCCTGCAGCCCTTCCCCATCTCACATATTCCTCTGCTGCTGGCCGGGCAGGCGTCTCCACCAGCGGAATGTCCAGGGGCTCCACCCTGAGCAGGCGCATGGATCGCCGCCGCGCCGGCTCATCCTCCGCCTTTTTAGGCTTGGCTCTGGAACAAGGAGAGCACCTCAGCCACAGAGCAGAGCCCCTGTGTTCAGGGACAGGCCCAGGGACACAGCTGGGACACAGACCAACATCAGTGCAGGAGGGATGGGGCTGCTTTTCCCACCAGGAGCACCGTGCAATGCACACACAGGGGCTGCCCCTCTGTTCTCCCTGTGATGCATCCCCACCACTGCAGCTTCCCCTCCCAGCTCTCCTCACCCATCATCCACCCTGCCACTCACCCACCAAGCCAGCCTCTGCCCTCTCCCATCACACAGCCTACTCTTTATTTGGGCTTCAGATCATTTTCTGCTGGACCTGGCACTGTTTTGGCACTGCCAGTGCCTTCTGCTCTACATTTACTGGTTACCCTCTTCCTTGCACCTTGGTCACGCCCTCTCTTTTTTTCCCACACCTTTTCCCAACATTTGTTTTCATCCCACAATGAAGAATCAAGGATATAAATCTCATCTACTGTTATTGTACCTTTTGGTGACATGAGATTGCCTTTTAGTTGCAAGTTGGTGAAGTCTTGCGGCTGACTTAAAGAGAAAAAAGAGATTAATTATATATAAGGAGCATAAAGAATTAATCTGTACAAAATACCTGTACAAAATACCTCAAGGCTGCAATGAACTTATTGCAATTATTTATAGTAAGAAGAAAGAGAGAAGCTGTGGTTGCCCCATCCCTGGAAGTGTTCCAGGCCAGGTGGGATGGGGCTTGGAGCACTCTGCTCCATGGAAGGTGTCCCTGCCCTTGGCAGGGGATGAAATGAGAGGAGCTTTAAGGTCCTTTCCAAACATTCCAGGACTCTGTGATTATCATGGCCTTCTTCATATACAGCTGCCCCCAGTGAGGAAAGGGTTTCACACCAGGAGGGATGACAGTGCAATTATGACACTTGGAAAGAGCATCTTGAGGCAATTTAGACCCTATACAAACCTCATGCAGCTTTAGAGCAGCAAAGAATTTAGCATTTTCTGAAATGTTCTTTAGTCTTTTCCTTTCATAGGCTGACAGTTGGGAGGATCCATCCTACAGAAAGAAAAGACAGTTACTCACCATCATACAGTTACACAGCTGCAAGAGAGGTCCCAGGCTCAGGGAAGTGAGTCTCTAAACTGATGGAATTATTTCAAAGTGGTTTGATATATTTGTAACAAACAAAAGACCATACAAATTGGGGTGGTCATGTATCAACACCAAAATCGGTCCATACAGGTTCAGCTTATTTACAAAACTTACAGTGGCATTAACTCTATGAAGAGAACAGTCTAGCAAAGCTTTTTAAATGAAAACAATAATGAAGAGATTCAATAAAGAATTTAAACTTCAGTGAAAGTGTAAAATGAAGTGGGACACTCCCAACCAGAGGTTAAAAAAGGGGGAAAAAACTATGTACAGAGGAAAACCACTTAGAAGCTTTACTTTCATAAGATAATAACCAGGGGTATGGGTACCCACCGGAGCCGCGTCTCCCCCGTCGCTGGCGTCGCTGTCCGCATCCCACAGCCCGTCCTGGCCGCGGGCAGCCGAGCTGGGGCCGGGCGGGGAGCCGGGGGCGGCTCTGGGGCCGCTGTCGGGCTCCGGGCACGGCC
>VZTZ01045715.1:586-16166 GCA_013400955.1 Drymodes brunneopygia | reverse complement strand
CCGCCGAGGGGCGGCCCGGGCCGGTCCCGCCCTCAGAGCCCTCAGAGCCCTCAGCGCCGCCCGCCCGCGGCACCGCCCGGCATCGCACCGCTGCAGGGCACGGATGGCTGCGATAGCGGGGAGAAATCCCGCCCTGGGAGGGTGGGCAGGCCCTGGCACAGGGTGCCCAGAGAAGCTGTGGCTGCCCCTGGGTCCCTGGCAGTGCCCAAGGCCCGGCTGGGATGGTGGAAGGCGTCCCAGACATGGCGGGGAGGAGGACGGGAGGAACTTTAAGGTCCCTCCCAACCTCAGCCGTGCGGACTCGTTGCCCAGAAATAGCGGATGGAATCCTGAGCTCCAGGCAAGCACGGGAAAGGCGCTGCCCTGCCCGGCCCTGCCCGGTGCTCCGTGCCCAGCCCTGCGGGCACCGCCGCCCCTCACACCCCGCAGCCGACACAGCTCCCGGGCCCGCTGCCGCAGCACTGACAAGATCACAGATTAAAAAGAAAAAAAAAACCACTAACTGAAAAAAAGCACACCCAGGGCAGGGTTGGGCACTCCCCATTCCAGGATCTGGGGAATCAAATGTGAAACTTTAAAATATTCATTACCTTTCTCCTTCCCAACCTGTCCCTTTCCAGAGGAGCAGCCCAGCTCTCCAGCTCTGGAGCACTGAGGCAGGGGCAAGGGAGAAGGACTGAGGCAGTCACAGCCTGGAGACCACAAATGTTGGTGTTTTGGGGAGAGTTTCTAGAACCACTCAGAAGTTGAAAGGCCCAAATAAACTGACAAAGTTAAAAAATATTTATTTAATGTGAGCTTTAGTACCCAACAAATACACAAGTCCCAGATGGTTCAGCAGCACCAAATGAAACAAAAATTTAATAAACAGTGATTGCATCTTGGGGAAATTCATCCAGTAATTGCGTTTCCCAGTCACAATATGGAATAGGAAGGCTGAAGGAAGCTCCTGGATTTGGGTTTGGGCAGTGCCATCATGCCCAGCTTCCCAGCAGCTCCCTGAGTGCCACCAATGCTCTGGGACATGGAGCTGGCACCAGAGGAAGCTGCAGCCTTCGAGCTCGGCAGCTTCTTGGTCCTTCTGTACCTGTTGTAGCCACTGCAAAAATCAGAGAGAAGGTGTGGGTGAGACTCTTGTGGCACCTGCCCTGCCCCCTGCACCAGCCTGCACTCACATGGGTACCACTGCTGCATTTTCTACAGGACTACACACTCATTTCTGTACAATTTTTGTTTTTGTTTTTAACACACATGGTTGCAAAACGGCCTCTGAAATGCAAATGTACCCCAGGGTGAGCAGCAACAGCAAGTGACACTTCAGAGGCAGCAGCAGCTAATGACAGATGCTCCAGAAGATGGGAAAGTGCCAAAGGTTGGGACGAAACCTGCTGAGCTAGGAAAAGCCATTTGCTATAAAAACCAAGGAGCAGAAATGATGAAAAATGAGGCAGGGAAGGGGAAATCTTTGGGAAGGGGCAGATCTGCCCTAGAAGCTCCAAGACCAACCAAGAGCAGATGCAGATGTTGCCTTGCATGATATAGAGGGAGAACCTGAATTAACAAGGAGCTGAAGTTCAAAATATTCCATCAAATGTTCAAAGTTTTGAGACCTCTTCATGATTTCAAGCAAGGAGCTTGGTCAGGCTGCTAATGCTGGCTATGGCAGAACACTGAAATTTAGTGTCCCTGCTTGAACTTGTGGCAGTCAGGTGTGAGGGCAACTGTTCAACATCCTTCCCCCACCAGCTTTTTAAACCAAACATGCAGGAAAAGCACGGCAGAGCAGTTCTGACCAGGCACCTGGATCATTTTAACACCATTATTTAAGCCCATACTCAAGAAGCTGCAGTGGGATGACTGCAGTTCTGGGTCATCACTGTGCTGCTGTGGGCAAAGAGAGGTGACAAGTGACCCCAGGCACGTACCCTCTGGGGTGGAACTGCTGGCTGCCACCAGCACTCGTCTTTTTCCTCTTGGAGTCCCTGGAGTTCGGCGGCCGTTTCCTTTTCCTCCTCTGGTTTGTGTTCTTGCCAAAATAGCTGGAGGTGGTGCCTGCATCCTCAGCTTCTCCATCGCTGTCCAGGGAGCCAGTGCTCCCCGTGGCTGTGTCCCCACCTGGGCAGGCAGCATCTTCTACACACAGGCAGGGAGGGAAAACTCAGTTAAGGCATCACCCAGGCCAGGCAGTGTCACCAGAACACACTGCTGGTATCAAAACATCTGTCCTGGCTGTTCCTCACCTCCTCTGCACTGCCCCATCCCCAGCCTTTCAGAGACACCCTGATTTCAGCTAGTGGGAATGCAGCAAAGACTTTGGTGTGTTCTGAAAGTGACTGATCCCTTTTGGAATTATCAAACTACAATAATTAATTATTTGTGATTAAATCAAGGTAACTTTTGAATCAAACATCTGCCAGGGGAGGAGAGAAAGGCACTGGACAGGAAGTACACGTTGAGGTATAAAGCACACCTGGGATGGAGCATTCTGAGTACTTATCCATCACTTTAATTATTTCTGCACCATATTTCTCCAGCTTGTCCTCTGTGACACCATCAATCTGCAGCAACACCTCCACGTCTGAGGACAAGGTTTCTGGAACACAACAAAGTACCCCTCAGACATGTTAAACAACTTTTTATAAAGAAACCCTGAAGGAAATTAATTCCTTTCCGTGCCCCTCTATGCAGAAACCCCAAAGGAATTCTGAGAAACGTGACCTTACCTGCTATTTTCTTTAGGGTGGAAGTACTGAAAATATTGAAGTAGTGCACATCAAAGACTTTGCCCAGGGTTTTGCAGGTGTCTGTCAGTTCACTGAGGCACTGCTTAACCATCTCCTCCCGCTGGGACATCTTTGCCATGGAAGCCCTTTGCCTTCTGATGGCACTGGCACTCTCTGTCTCGTGGAACTCCACCTGTTAAAATGAGTCACCCATAACTCCTGCCAGGGAGTTCCTGCACAGCCTCACTGGTACCACAGGAACCCAGCACAGGAAACAGAGAGTATCCTTCAATGGACCAAAACAAGCTGTTTACCCAGTATACGTTTTCAAAATAATTTTTTACAGGCTACTCAACCACACCCAAGTTTCTTCTCCAAAGAGCTGGCAGAGTTTAGAGAGAGGGAAAACCTCCTGAGAGCCCAGTTCCCAGCTGGCTTCAGAGGCCACTGGGGTAGTGCTGAGGGCTCTGTCCTGCTCCAAACACAGCACTAATGCAGAGGAGGTGTTGCCTCAAGAAACCTGGGATTGTTCCATGACCTTCATGAAGGGAATCTTCCATCAGATCCTACCAACAATTAGGAAAAAACAGAGTAGCAAATGAAGAAGGGAGTTCTGGTCCTTCTTAGCCATCTTTCTGTGAGGGTCAGAACTTTCCTTCACTGTCCAGCAGGAGTCAGATAGATGGGTGGAGAAGAAGAGAAAGATTTAAACCTCTCCAAGCCTCTCAAACTCACTTTGTGTCCCACAACATTATCACTGGAATACTGGGCTAGGAATCACACTTGGATTCTGTTCCTTGCAAGGTCTACCAGACCTTAGTTCAGCTGGAGGCAAACTGTGTTTAAGCTACTCGAGGGGATATGCTAAAGGAAAACTGCAGCACCTCCCTTAAAACAATGCCCTCAAGAAACTAAACAGTTACACACCTGGAGTGACCCATCCAGCACAGCCTGAGCTCTCTCCCCCAGAATGACATATGCCACTGCCTGGTCATTAGCTGTGATGTACAAATCCTCATCCAGGATCTTGTCCAGGACCAGCTTTCTAAACAGCCTTTCAGCATTGTGCCTGGAATAGGCAGCCCCCTTCCCAAATATTCCAGACTGAATCTTGGCACTTGTTGAACCTGTGCAACAGAAAGGACAGGATGAGCCCATGCTCACAAAGAACATGGAGATGTGCATTTACAGACCTGTGGGAGATTCCCAAGGCAGCCTATTCACATTCAAAAAAAGCCTTTAAACACTGGAAAACCAATATTATCACTATAGCAACCTGAAATGGATTAAATCTTCAGTTTCATTTGTTTTGGATCACTTACCACCAAGAGATTCCTGGGAAGATTAATTTTGCAAAACACACGTTTTTTTAAACGCCTGCTGGCATCGCACAACCCTGTCGATTCCTGGTCAGGGATTTGTGCAGCAGGTTATTCAGGAGTTTCTGGAGAGCAGACTCACCTAAGAAGATGTCCACCATCATGTTGAGGGTGTACCTGCCCGAGCCTGGGTTCCTCTTGCCGTTCATGCGCCCCCCGTGCCCGCAGTGCTCCCGCACAAAGCGCACGATGTTCCTCACATCCTCCGTCACATTCCTGGATTTATAATCCTGTTAAATCACACCTGATTGGGACGTGTTGTTACATGTTCCTGCCCTAACCCAAGCTGCTACTGACAACCTCAGTTTTCATTGCTGAGCTTCTCTCAGCTGTGAGTTGAGTCTGTTCCAAATAAAGGAACCGTGATTTCCCAGTCAGGAACCTACAGTGGTAGAGTCACAGAGATTCTGGATGTGATAATACAAAACCAGTCCAACTGACTGTACACAATCTCCATGGGGTTATTTGTGTAGTGAGGTGCAAGATTGCTGGGTAAACACTGGGAATCAAGGTAAATCATTTGGAAAGCATTCTTGTAATCATCCTGCCGTGCTCTAGAGCTTACACTTCCAAAATGCATTAAAATGAGACTGAATATGCATTATCCTGGTCAAACTTGGTTCCAGTCACAGCTGTATAAGGGAATGCTTCAAACACAGAGATGAGAAACCATATCCACAGGTACAAACTGATCAGGATCCCTTCCCTGCCTGCCTCCACAGCTGGCTTCCTTTCTGCTCCTGCTACTAAGTTTGCATAACCCCAAATGTTTGGACCACCTTCAGCACAAGGACAACCTAATGTGGCCCTCATGCTGCTCTGGCAGCACAAAGCTGCCCTGAAAACATCAGGACAGGAACTGAAGGGATTTCCCCACAGCTATTGCAGTGGATCTGATATTAAGCTCCTGACTCCCTCAAGGATCCCTCTGACAGGAACAGGAGCATCACAAGTCCATGGTTAAACCCTGACAATAACTGGAAGCATCACAAAAATGCAGGACTTTTATTCCTTTTTTCCATTTGCCTTCCCAAAGGTGGCGTAACCACTTTTTGATGCAACTGAATACAAAATCAATCCAACACCACTAGAAATAAAACCTGTGGGGTTTACCTTCTTTCTGCTGCAGTTATCACAGATCACTTCTGGGTGATCTTTGCAGAAGGTGGGGTTGAAGTTGGTTTCCCCGAAGTAGGCGAGCAGCTGGACGCGGCGGCACTCGACCACGTTCTCACAGTAGTGCACCATGCTGTACAGGTTGTTGAAGTGGGTCTGCCTCGTGTGGCTGTTCCCATCCTTCTCCACTGAAACACAGCAAATTCAATGTTTGTTAGAGCTGCACCTCTGCCTTTTCATGGACTGTGAAAAAAACGCAAATTGGCTTTGCTTAAAAAAAGGATGAGCGAGTTAGTACAGAACTGATGTAGGACAGATTTTACCTCTGAAGTTTCAGAGAACTGGAGAAGGGAAATAAGCCTAGAATGACAAAAGTCAAGAGAAAGGTATGTGTGACAGGATGAGAGAAAGTGGTCTCAAGTTGTGTCGGGAGAGGTTTAGATTAGATATCAAGAATAGTTTCTTCATAGAAAGGGTGGCAAAGCCCTGGCACAGGATGCCCTGAATGGAGTCACTATCCTTGGAAGTGCTCAAAAAACATGTGGATGTGGCACCTGAGGATGTTTTAGTGGTGAACAGGGGGGTGGAGTTGGTCTGACAGTTGGACTTGATGATCTTAAAGGTTTTTCCAACCTTAACACTTCCATGATACAGTGAAGCAAAGTGGTTTTGACTAAAATTAAGTACAAGTGACAAAAAATCCTGCTCCTGCCACCCCAATGAAAACTATCCAAGTAAGGATTCCCAGTTCTCCCCTCCTTGCAACACTGAACTATCCATGGCACTTGTAAACAAGAGAAATAACACAGACTGAATGAGACCAGCGACAGCGTGACTGCTGTAATGTCATCTCCAAACTCCCAGGGGAGAACTCACTCAGGATAAGCCTTCTCAGCCTGGTCACATCACTGTAGCTGTAGAAGAGCAGGCAGTGAGACATCTCTCCATCCCTCCCAGCTCTGCCAGACTCCTGGTAGTAACCTTCAATGGATTTGGGAAGGGATGCGTGGATGACGTAGCGCACGTCAGGCTTGTCAATGCCCATTCCAAAGGCAATGGTTGCACATATCACCTGGCAAGGAGATCAAAATGTTCTAGACACACATTATGGAGATTATTCCCACAACACTGCGTGGAAAGCAGACAAGTGAGCTGGATTAGGAAACCTGGAGGACCCAGAATTTCAGTTGTAACAGTGCAGAACAAGTACAAAACAGCAACACCTCCCCTCCTGTCAGAGGAGCCACTGCAGACACAGGAAAAACCCCAAATTCCAGCCTCTGCACAGCAGCGTGCCAGGAGCTGTGTCTGAAACCCTGCAGTGCTCAGCTCCTCCCTGCTGGAGTAGCACACCATGGTGCAGTGCACAGAATTCCCAGTGAAAGGTGGCTGCTGTGCCCCAGCAGGTCTGTTGGGACCAGCTATTCAATACTGCAGACACCTGGTGACAACACTGCACAACTTCCCTTTCATTTCCCAGCCCAAGAGGGATAAAAGTGCCCACATTTCCTTCCCTTTTCCCCCCAGTTGTTCTTCACCTGGCATCCCTCCTGATTCACCCACTTCTGCTGCACCAGGTCCCTGTTGGAGTCGGTGAGGCCGGCGTGGTAGGCCAGGGCAGCCAGCCCCTCCTTCTGCAGGATGGCTGCTGTGGTGTCACACTCGTGCCGGGAAAGGCAATAAATGATTCCAGAGTCATCTGCAAACAGATGGCAAAAGAAATTCCAGCTAGTAAAAATACAGTTTTATTCCCTTTCCCTGCTCAACAAACCTGCCAAGCAGATACCGACCTCTCCCCATTGGAATAAAGGTAGGAGTAAAGACAGAACTGCTTCATTATGGAATTAATTTTATTAATATCAGATAGCTTTTCCTACCCCATCTTTTGGGGCTTTTGATGGGGTGGAATAATGAAATGTTTTCCTCATCAGTATTGTGCAGTCTCAGGATTTAGAATACATGAACAAAACCTGTATAATTCAAGAGTTAGAGCAGTTCAGCCAATGCTCTCTCTGAGGGTACAACACAGGAAAAGCTCTGAGGGAGCCTGGTGTAATCCAGTTCCAGCAGCAGGAGCTGCACGACTCCAAAGTGAGCCTGAGAGATGGGAATCTCTGAAGATAGCTTCAAGGGGAACTACAGATAAGCAAACCAATTAAACAATTAAGATATTGGGTGACCTTTATGCTCTGAAGATATGATGCTAGAAGTTCTGGCAGGCTCCAGAAAGGTTACTCAAGAGCATCACCATAATTTACTTTTCCATCTCAAGTTCTTCTTTAGAATGCACACAAATCTGATTCCCATTTTCAATAACATCACTTTACCTCCACCTTGCTTTTCTCATAAATGCATCATTATTACAGCATTAGAAAAGCTTTTACTGCCTTGAGAAGTGGTTCAAGAAAAGGCCTGTGGACTGCTCAGTACTCACAGGGGTGGTATTTTTTAATCCATTCCAAGCAATCCATCGCCACCTTCTTTGGCTTCTTGGGCAACACATCATATTTCAAGTTATGCCTGTTGAAGCTCATTGTAAACCTGAAATGTGACAGTTCATGGTGCTCATCAGCCTTACGGGTACAGTTATGTTGTGTTAAACAGCTTCCTTCATCAAGGAAGGGCTGGACAAGCTTTTTATTTCTTACGTTAATATTTTGCATCTACCTCCCATTAAATTCCATGTGTGCATTGAATTCCATCAGCCACAGCTACACAAGGATTTCAGACGGGCCCGCGATGCCTTTTTTTACTTCGCTAAGCTTCCCACTCAGAATTTCTGTGGCACAAACAAACTGTCTCAGAAAGCTGCTGAGCAACTCACACTTGTGGTTTCAGCATCTCCAGCTGGTTGAGGATGTCCTTCTGCACACGGGGGTTGGCAGTGGCAGTGAGGGCCATCATGGGCACGGAGCGGAACTTCCTGCGGAGCATGTTCAGCCGCTTGTAGTCCTGGCGGAAGTCATGGCCCCACTGGTCAAAAAAAAAAACAAAATTTAGGTGTGGCAGAGTAAAATGCTCCAGCTGAGCCTTTTGGCATGGCTAGAAACAAGAGGAGGCTTTACCTGGCTGACACAGTGAGCCTCATCAATGACAAAGCGAGCCAGGAGTTTCCTGTCGTAGAGGTTCTCCAGGGCGGACATCAGGCGGCTGCTGGCACACACCTGGGACACACCACCAGTGCCATTGCAAAGCAAAATACCTGGGCTCAGGGTGCCAGCTGGCCTGACTGAGAGCACAGCAACAGCTCTGCTGTGCTGCACAGTCACCTGTGCTGCACAGCTGAACCTTCCAGGCACAGGGATGCTGCCAGTCAGGTGTATTTTAGCCAAGCAGCTGCGCTGGGATTCCCACCAGGTTCTAGGATCACCTACCCCGAGGCTGCTCACTCTGAGGAAATCTCAGTAAATTTAAATGACTTATGTCAGGAAACACAGAGAAAAGTAATGCTGAAGAGAGAAACACAATCAGCACACTAACCAGCCCCCTCTTACAAAGCTCCTGTGCAATAACATATTTTTAAGGCAGCAGATAATGCAGCCCAAGGCAAGCTCTGACAACCTCCTCTCACCCTGACAGTGCTGTATTTTTCCTGTATTACCCTATTCAGAGCAGTCTGCATTTAGTAGCTGCTGGACAGTGATTAACACTCATAAGTAGCGAGACAGACTGAAATAGGTGGGCACAGGAGTTTGTTTTAGGAATTTACATTTTACAGTCATACTCAGTTCTTAATTCTTGGCTCATTACTGATTGAAATTAGCTACATCTGTATAGATTCTTAATGAATTATCTAAAACCTGTCTAACAATTTTTTCCCCAGAAGCCTGCTGTGAGTGCAGTCTTTCAGCACCTCACAGCAATCCCCTCTCATAGCCCCCATGGTTTTACAACTGAAGATGGAGTACAGACCTTCTCAGGGGTGACATACAGCAGCTTGATGACAGGGTCTTTCTTTGACAGCTGCATGTAGATCTTTGAGGCATCAGCATCTGTTCTGTCACCAGTCAGGTATGTTGCATCAATCTGTATTAAAAATATATAAATATACAGAGTTTTATTAAATGAAAAACAGAGGAACCTCCAAATGTAGCTGTACCTCTCCTTACAAAGCAGTTCCTAAGCAGTCAGCCTTGGGAACACACATTTGGGAACACACATCTGAGCTCAGCCTTGGGAACACACATTTGGGAATACACATCTGAGCTAGGGGAAGGTGTCCCTGCCCGTGGTGAGGGGTGAAACAAGATGGATTTCAACATCCCTTCTAACCCAACCCATTCTGGGATCCTGTGATCTCCTGCATTGCATTTCTGCTCTGTGTATCATGTTTCCAGAGATGTTCAGCACCTCCAGAACCCCCTAACTCAGGAACTCTTGGTTCATTCCTGCTGCAGAGTCAGGCTGCTCCTGTGTAGGTGAGTAATTGCAAATTTGAGGATCTCAGAACCAGCATCTGCCCTGGAACACACAGCTCTAACACCCAACCCAAGGAGCAGCAATGAACCCAGCAGTCACACTGCCAAGATACTTAAGTTCATCCAATTTAGTTCTTCCCAGGCAACTTCCTGTGCCGTTCACAGTGCCCATCTAATCAATTTATGGAGTTAATATTCGGGAGACACAGGATTTGCTGTAAAATTTCAGATTTCTAATCCAGTTACCTGCAGTTTCACTCAATAAAGCTGCTGGAACTTACATCTAAAGTCTTCAGCTTCTGGACCTGATCGATGATGAGTGACCTCAGTGGAGAAATAACAATAGTGACTCCAGCAGAGACACAGGCTGGCAACTGGTAGCACAAGCTCTTCCCACCTCCTGTGAGGATGAGACACAACACAGCAAGTGTCAGATATCAAGAGAAAAGGGATGGAGACCTGTTTCTTATTTCCAATTTTACAGCACTTTTGGAAACAATAAATTTCTGCTGATGCCTGCCACATAGTGACACCTGTAGGATAAGAAAGAGTGAATTATTGAGGAAGGCAGGAGTTCAATCCCCTCACTCAAAACACCCCAGTGCAGCAATACTCCTGAAATCCTGCAGCCACAGAATTCTGGCAGCACAAAGGCACAGGGGGAGAGGAAAGCTTGTCCCAAAGCCTGCAGAAGGAGCTGCAGGCCTGTACCCTGTGCTGTGGGGGGCACATACCTGTGGGCATGAGGATGAAACAATCCTCCCCCAGCAGGGCAGCATTGATGGCCTCCAGCTGGTTCGTCCGGAAACAGTGCAACCCAAACTTCCTGTGAAATATATTCTGCATTTCTGCAGAATGGGGAAATTTCATCCCCCTGAAACGCTCCAGTGCAGGGTTATGAACCACTGGATCTGGGAGACAAAAAAATATATTTAGAGTATGTTATGACACCAAGTTATGGAAGGAACTGTTCCCTGGGAGGGTGGGAGGCCCTGGCACAGGGTGCCCAGAGAAGCTGTGGCTGCCCCTGGATCCCTGGCAGTGCCCAAGGCCAGGCTGGGATGGCCTGGAGCAAGGATGGGGCTTGGAGCAGTCTGGGACAGTGGCAGGTGTCCCTGATATGGCAGGGGGTGGAATGAGATGGTTTTTAATGTCTCTTCCACCCCAAACCATTCTGTGACTCTGATTTTCACCTCTCCTTTTGCCAGCCTGTCCCTACATTAACCCAAAATGACACTGACCAACCCTGGGCCCCAGGGATATTGAGTTTGCTTCCACAAACCCATTTTGGAACATTATGCAGCAAAACCCATTGTATGGCCTTGAATCAAAAACTGCATTATTAGAATCATTATTTAACTAAAACACAGAAACACCCTCATTTCCAATTTTAGCAGCTTCTTATTCCAGCAGCCTGAAACCTGCACAGGAAGGGAATATTCAAGTTTGACATCATTTGGAGAAAAAAAGAACCCAAGATGATTTTGCAAAAAACTAACCAAATGAAACTTCCACAGAAGCAAAAGGCATTGATGTGATCTGTAGTAGTTACTCGGTCTTAGATTAAAAAAGAAATAACCAAGAATTTAAAAATGGAAAAACCCAAAAATCCTCAGGAGTATGACTTACCTGGATGGTTCTTTGATGCCATCAGCAAGCCTGGCTTTGGAGCAGCAGCACTGGATCCCACAGCTGACCCCTTGGCTCTGGACATGATCTTGGACAAGAGGGAAATGGCAGGTAGCCCTTCCCTGACAGGCTGGCACAGCGGCGTCGACGGCGCTGGAGCAGCCACCGAGCTGTCCCAGTCCTCATCAAAGTCATCAATGTCAAAGTGATCCAGGTCAAAGCCAGGGTCGTTTGTCCCCAAGCTGTCCCCTGCAGGGCTGGCAGTGGGGGCTGTGCTCTGAGCCTTCAGGGCTGTGCTGGTCAGGGGCTGGATCCCATTCCTGGCTCCAGGACTCCTGTCCCAGCTGCTGTCACAGGACTGGAGGCTGAGGCTGAGGGAACCTCCCTCCCTGCCTCTTCCCTTGGGACAGAGCAGCTCTGCAGCTCCTGGGCAGGGCCTCTCCTCAGCACCTTGCTCTGAAGCACCAGAGGTGTCCAAGGTTTGATTTGTTTTGGCAGCAAAGTCACTGGAATGAACAGAAAGCACCGATGGGAGGTTTGGGGATTTGGGGGAGTTTCTGCCAGAACTGAAGCTCCAGTTTGGGCCAGAACCTGGACCAGCACCAGGACACCCACGAGGGCTCTGCTCCACAGGAGACTTCCAGCTTCTAGGAAGAGTGCTGTTCATGCCTTTTTGGTTCAAACTGGCAGAATTAGCCAGCAATTTCCTCCTGGGAGAGATGGCAAGGGAGGGAAGAAAGAAAAACATATATATTTAGTCACAAGCAATGATTTACCAAGTTCTACAACATTCATTAAACAGTTTTGTTTCACTGCTATTAAACACATTAACATATGGTGGTTCCGTCGTGTTCTGAGTCACCATGTTTGAAAATGATTTCAAACAAATCAATGGGAGAGAGAACACCACCAGAAGAAACTAATGACAAAATTATGACATCATCTCTGCAGACAAAAAATATAGTAATTCCTAAAAGCAAGGACCAGATCCAGGCAACGATTTTATAAAAAATAAATCCTTAGAGGCAAAACCTGACATTAAAAATATGCCTGAACCAAATCATGTTTTTAGGTACTTTCTAAAGACTGTGTCTGACTACAGCAATGAGAAATAAAATCAGGTGTTGTACTGAGAACATTTACAGAAGCTCATAGTCCCAGTCCAGGAGAAATCTAACTAAAATCCCAAATATCAATACTGTCTGTGTATTGTGCCATCAGATGATGCAGGAGACAAAGCAGCAGGTTGTGGTAGCAATAATTCCATTGGAAGATGCCAAGTTCAGGGGTATCAGGAGAAATCACCATCCCTGCAGCCAGCGAGAGGGGGGACAACACCAACTGAGTGCCTGTGGCATGGGAACTGAGGGGGACACCTGGCAGGCCACATCCCATCACCTGTTTGTGCAGAAGCACCTGGTGCCAGGCAGCTCCTCAGCCTGACTGGAACTGATCCTTCCCTCTGGCAGCACGCAGGGGCTGCTCACACTTGCAGCAGTTTTTGGGGTGTTTTGTCCCTTCCCTCAGTCAGCATTTCAAGCTCTCTAAAGCCCCTCCCACCCCGTTCTCCAGTGTCCTGGGGACACCTGCAGGCAGCTCCCTGCTCCACACCGAGCTGTGCCAGCCCTACCTGCGGTCCCGGTGCTGCAGCAGGGCCCTGGCACAGCGCAGGGCCTGCAGCTCCTGCAGGGGGATGGCATCCACCAGCTCGCAGATGGCCTCCATGACTCCGAACAGCTGCGGGGCCACGGGCACGGCCTCACCTGGCACAGGGAGGGAGGGCAGCACAGTCAGGTTCACTGGAATGGATGTCAACAGGATACCACGCTCCCCAGAGGCAGAACATTGCAGTAAATCAGCCTAAACTATTTACTTCCATTATCTTTTTAGTCCCTCTGAAGTCCATGTTTCTGAGTGCAGGAACTCAATAAATCTACATATTTTTGCCCTTGTCTTTTATTATCTGCCTATAATCCAACTATTTATATCAATTCTCCATCTGTAGATGTTGATTCTCCATCTGTTAGTTAATGCTCTTGGATTACACAGGATAATAAACAGCTGCAAACCACCCCCAAAAGCAGAGATACGGAATTCCAAAAACGTTTTGTGTACCTGAATCCCCTGCACTGGGATCACCTCCAGGATGTGTTGTGGGAACCTTCTCCTGCCTGGCCTCAGAACTGCCAGCTGAGCATTTTCCACCAGTGGGAGAGTCTCTGAAAATACTGCTAACACCAAAAAAAAAAATCCATTAAAATACAGATGTCTGTAAACTGAGGCATTTCCACAGAACAGATGGATTTAAGATGTGTGTAAAAGATAAATTCCTGGAGGCCCACCTAGAACCCAAGAGCTGAGCAGGCACTCATCCTGCCTGCCAGCATGTGGACTCTTGCCCAAGTGATTTCCCCCCATCCCACTACAAGAGTAACTCTGCTTTTTTTCTGAAGTGAAAGCCACCTAAAACATCAGCCACAAAATTAGTATTTGATAGAGCATCAACTGCAGCTGCCAACCATTAACCTGCCCAGCAGCAAAGAGACCCAAACTCAGTCTGTACCTTTTAAACAAGCAGGAATTTGGGGTTTTTTTGGTGCTTTTCTAATCGTGTAACAGACAGATGGTTGTAGCAGTGAGCTCTGATTACCTGACACTCTGTACAGAGGGGGAGAAGGGAGGCAGCTCCTCCTCAGGGGAGGGAGGGACGATGTCCAGGTCATCCTCCTCGAGCTCTGCACCTGCCAAAGCCCAGGTGGCCTCATCCAGTTCTGAGGGGCTGCTCCCAGCCCCCCCTGGCTCCTGGCCCTGAGCCCCTCCAGCACCTGCAGCTGCAAGAGAAGTGCATTAATATTGCTGGGAAACACTGGACACTCAGCCTGCCACAAACAGAGCAGGGCAAAGATCAGCAGCCAGATTTCAAAGCACTCGTTTGATACATTTTCTGATTTTTAAAGGATAAAACTTATTGCTCCTTTTTCTCCCCCATTAAAAATAGACAGACAAATCCCCACAGACCCTCATTAAAGTGTAGAAGTGTTACAGCTAAACCTACAGTCACCTGTCCCTGGCAGAAGTGAAACACTGAAGAGGGCTACTTTTCTGATACAGTTTTCTATAAAAAGTATTTCTATAAAAACCTGTTTCTATAAAAAGCTCCTATTATATTAAATCCTAGCTTTGAAAAAGTGCAGACTCATCAGCTGGCACAGTCCCTGTGCTGGAATTGGAAGGTAAATGTACATGTATTGTGTCTTAAAAGACAAATCCTACAAAGAAAGGTCAGTATCATTAACTTACTAAAATTAATTTCACAGAGAAAGGAAAAGACAACAAAATATTAAGAACAAAAATACAGTTCACAGATCTTTTCACTATTCTGGGCAGCATCCCAGAACACTCTTTGATGTCATTCAATTGCATAAACATGTTAATTTCCCAAATAAAGGTCCAAAGTTTCAACACACAGCAGGTAAGGAATCTAAACCAGAGCAGTTCTGTGGGACAGAGCTGCCAAAGCAATGACAGGCAGGAATTTTGTGGTCATCACTGAGGGTTAGAGTTATTTTGGGGTGTTTATTACGTTTGTGTTAAAAATGGAGAGAGATCACTTTTTCTGGTTTACTATTTCATTCAGGTGTAAGATGACTTCATGTCTCTCCTGTATGAATTTTGTAACTGCTTTTCTCTCCATAACATCCCTATAGATTGATCATTTCAGGAATGCCATGTGGGAAGCCTTGTAACTCCAGTACACGAGCAGCTGCTGCTCCTGCACCGGCAGAACGCTGCCCTGCTTCCAGGCCGGGGGTACCCAAAACCAAATCCAGGAACATGAATGAAATCGGGGCTGCTTGCCAGTCACCAGCACGCAGCTCCCTCTGATTCCCGAGCAGGCAAGCCAAGCCGTGCGGGTGCAAACACAGCTCCGTGGGGTAAGCAGCTCGAGTGAGTTACCTGGGCGAGCCCCTGCGCTGTCCGCACCCAGGCGGGGCTCCGCAGGTGAGCCCTCCCCGCAGCCGAGCCCCGCAGCCGGGCTGCCGCCGCACGGAGCCGAGTCCTCCAGGCAGATCACGGACTGCTGCGAGCACGGCCGCTGCTCGGCCTCCCCCGCGTCCTCCCCCGCGGCCCCGGGAGCGCCGTGCGGGGCAGCCGAGCCCCGCAGCCGGGCTGCCGCTGCACGGAGCCGAGTCCTCCAGGCAGATCACGGACTGCTGCGAGCACGGCCGCTGCTCGGCCTCCCCCGCGTCCTCCCCCGCGGCCCCGGGAGCGCCGTGCGGGGCCGGGCGGGGGCTCGGCCGCGGGGGCTCCTTGC
>VZTZ01045713.1:843768-922606 GCA_013400955.1 Drymodes brunneopygia | reverse complement strand
GACACCGCGCACTGCCCGGGCCCGCACCGCGGAGCGGCCCGCGGGGTCCTGCCCTGCCAGCCCAGCACGGCTGCTCGGGACACAGGGTGACAATCTCTGTTGCTCCAGCATCAGGCACCGGGGTTTCCATAGCAACAGATGCTTAGGTTTAAAGGAAAGCGGCAGAGTTGCTGTCCCCACTTCTGCTGTCCAAAATCCTCTAAATTTACCAGAGATATTGGGATCACAACACACAAAGCATAAACCAGCATCTGCCCATTCCCATTGAGAGACTTACTGCTGAAGAGCTCACAAACTTCATAATAATTTAAACAGTGGATTTTATGGGCTGAAATTCTATTTCTAAACACCGTTCTTGCTTAAAGTTTTAGCTGTTAAGATAATACCACGTTTGATATATGTAAATTCATCAGTTAAAAAAAAAAAAAACCTCTTCAGTAGATCATGTATACAATATTCTAAAGTGCAACTATCCCCCCTCCATGATTTCAGTAACTGCCTGATCAAAAGTCTCTTTGCGTCTGGATAGTTTCATCCACTCCTTTTTATTTGTGTCTTCAAAGTCAAGCGTGAAAAGTCTTAACATTTAGATGAAAAGGGAACCTTATCTCATCAAGAGAGAAAACAAAAACAAATGCTCTGTCGCCTTCCTGATGGAACTTGAAAGAAGGAATCATTTTGATCTTCACTACTGAGATCCTGACATTTAATTAAAAAACAAGATGAGCACACAATGCTCCGAAGCAAAGGTCTGCTTCTAAGTCAGTGACACACATAATAACAGAGGTAACTTTCCAGAAGCCACTTGGACCCCGTTTAACTTCTGTTTCAGACACAAATTGACTACCAAAAATCTGGACACATAGCTCAGCTAAATTCCACCTTGAATTGCATTAAGTGTGACTTTATGATATTTGGAATTGGTGACAACTAGTGAAAAAAAAAAGGAACAAGAGAATAAAATTAAAAGAAATAATACATTTTTAACTTCTAAGGAAAAACTGGGACACAAAAGAATAATCAAAGAAAGCCACAAAAAGGCAAGATGAAACCACTAGGCAGGAAAAAACACTGAAGATTAAATGTCTGAATTAAAAAGTTTCAGAGAAAGTACAGAAAAAAGAAAACATTCAGCATCACAGCCCAGTTCAAAATGAAAAGAGCCCCTATGGACCAATTCACATCCAATTACATTGTTAGTGGTTTTAATTCTTAAGAACCAAGATTTCACATAACTGAGTTTGCTTAGTCATGCATGCGTATATTGTGCATGTATGTGTGCACACAATTCATGGAAAAATTATATTAAGGAAACACAAAATTGCAATGTCAAATACTTGAAAAGCTCAGTGAAAAACAGCCAAATGGTCCTCATCCACCAAAAGATCCTGATCATGCAGCTTTGGGCTGTGATTCATTTGCCCAAAAATAAACAATTACAGCTATTTTAAGGCATTTCTGATTCCAACTCTCCCCTCCATGACAGACCAGGGACAGTAGAAACAATTTAATGTCACATTCTGGGTATCACAATGGGTGAAGAAAGATGATTTGCACCAGTTGGGAACTGCAAGGCACATTTCTGTCACCCTGCTACAGCCAGTGTGACCTTGTGTAGAAGGGCTGGGCAGGCAGCTGGAGGCAGAAACATCTTGAATAACCCCCTGCAATAAGATGCACCAGGCTCAGTCTGTCGATGGTATTGCTGAAAGCAGGAGGATTGTTCTGAGTCATAGGGGACCCAGATGATTTCATTAGGGACTCTGGAGAGCACTTCAGCCTGCCTGTGCACAAGTTATCTCAGGATGAAGCTCAGCCCCTGCAAACATGTGTTAGGGGAGTCCTGCCTGCTGGGAAGGGACACAGCCCAGTGCTCCTGAACGCTGCTCAGTGCTGGAAGCACCTCTTCCCTCTCCTTGCAAATCTCTGGTTAATTTGCTGTTCATCTGTGCATGACCTGGAGCCTAGAGCCCTCTACAATGTCCTGGTTATGTGACCAGATACTGCCATAAAATGTGCACACCAACAGGGCATGGAAAGCATGGAGCCAAAAAAACGGGACACAGGAAACATCGAGACATGGCAGCAAAGTGGCACTAAACAAACACCACATCAGGAACTGGGGTTGCATTGCAGCAAAACACCTGTCAGGCCACAGCAAGATTTGAGGAGAAGCGAGCAATTTGCGTTATGAAAGGTGTGAAGAGGCAAAATATTTCAAAATTACCAACATAAGGTTCTTGTCTTTAAACACACATCTTACATGTAAGGAAAAATCCTTTCCTTAAATCCTGCAATGAGATCCCAAGATAAAAATCAAGGCACTTCTAAACAAACAGTGTCCTCAAGCACTTCTTAGTTGTATATTTAATTCAGTATCCAAAGTTTTGAAGGGAGGTTTGATTTCTAACCGGTGACATTTCCATCAAAATAAAGTGTGTTAGTTAAGACATTTTCCCTGCAGCACCAAAGTATGTTTTGCTGACATTTTTAAAACATTCAGATAAAAATGACACTTTTTTTCCCCCATGTTGTATAAATAAAGAGTGTCCCCATATTTCTGCACTATTAATGTAACACAATCAAAAGCAGGTCAAACCCAGGCCCCACTGCCTTTAAAACTTTACATTAGATATATTTGGTTTCAGACAAACCAGCTCAGAATAACACTGGCAAAGAAACAATCCAGCAATATTACTCCTGGATATTTTTTATTTAGATATTACTTCTATCTGTCAGGGAATTCAAGCATTGTTATTCACGTTCCATTCTTCTGTTCTGACAAAAGAATTTATGAGCTTGCCATCTAAATAATATAGATTGTTGAAGACAGAGCTAAACTTGTTTCTAGTTTTCAAGTGGTAATAGTTATTAAGCAGCTGGTTAGTGGATTTTCTTTAACAAAAAATAATTTTTCAATAGCTCAGGTACACTTTTTCTTATTAAATGATTATATTTTCATTTTCCAATGAATTTTTAAAGGAATTTTAGAATTTCCTGGGTTTTTTTTATATCACCCCCAAAAAGGCCAAGCTAGTATTTTCTCTTAAAACGACTGTATTTATTAATATAAAACCTCCATGTTTTTTATAATAGCAACTGCCTAGGCACTAGAGAGACAAAGATACAATATTTTAACTCCTATTACCATGGTCAGCCACGATAAAAACATCCAGCTCATGAATCTCTAACAGCCCCAGGCTTATACCTTCTACACATCTGCTGCCTGGTGTCAAATAAAAACCCAACCCAGCCAAACCAGAACCGAAAATCCCTTTCCTGTGTCAAATGCACCAATTCAGTGGTCCCTGAGGATACACTTGATCATTCATTTTGATCTAACGGGTGTGCTGGGGGGAGCATTGCACTGTGTCAAGAGAAGCGACAGTAGGGCTGCAGAGGGGCAATATTTATTGTGGAATTAGTATGCTGAAGTGTTCACTTTCTCAACTCATTATTTGTGCTAGCAGCATCTCAGAGAGAGTGATGTAGAAACGCAGCATTGAACAGTGAGTGAGGACATAGAGAAGCGTGTTTCTCTCTGGAATCACACTTTATTCAGAAAAATAATCTTGTAGGCTTTATAATGATTTAAAAAAATACCCAAAAAACCCAAAAAACCCCACAAATCCCTAAGATAGCTTTCCAGGCCGGACTAAGAGAAACATTGGCAAAATTAATTTTCTGCACACCACAAGAATAATTCACTCTTCCTCAAGTGGCTGAATGAAGGCTTTTGTGGGGAAAAGAAAACACTGAACTGGGAACACTCAAGTACTGGGAATAATAGACAACGGGGGCTTTACAGGAAAGAAGATTTTGGGGAAAAAAGAAAGTAGGTCGGAAGAAAAGGCTCTTCAGGAGAAGAGATGGGCCCAGAGGGACCCAAAAAGAAAAAAAAATAATCAAAAGCACATAGAAGAGGCAGGGACACAGTGAAGTACCAGGAGGACTGAGAGAAAAAGGAGATGAAGACAAATGAGGTCAGAGAGGCAGAGAGGAAATGGACCAAAACTGTCAGAGATGGAAAGCACCAACACACCTGGAGAGCGGGAGCCAGGCTGGGGTGGTAAAAGGTTAATTGGAGCCACACCATGGGAGCATTTTCAAAACCAGGGAGATCAGCTGCTCCAGAGGGCAATTCCAACACCTGGTGGATAAATGTTCTCTCAGTGGTCAGTAGAGAGGTGATTGTAACCACCAAGAGTCCTGATACCCACCAAGGCCTAAGTAAATGAAATCAAGAACCCGTGGCTGAACATCAGCAGGTTCTTCCTGCTAGTGTGAGCAGGACTGTTTCCAAAGGAAATGGGTGAAAGTCCTAATGCTGAGGGCAGTTATAAATAGCCTTTGTGAGGCATTAGAAAACATGCTGAAAGGCATAATCCTGCCAACTGGCAAAACTATAGCTCACATGACCAAGAAGGTCTTTCCCATATGGTTTTTTATGATTTTGCAGTTGGTGCAGAGGTGATGAAAGACAGGGAAAAAAAGAAACCAACACAGAAGAGAGGAGTCGGGAACAAAGGTTGTGCAAGTCTGGTGCTAAAAAAGATTATGCAAAGCCTAAGTAAAAGAAAATATTGATGTACTTGTGTTTGTACAGCTGCACACCACATCAGGGTCCTGGCTTACTCCTGTCTTTCTTTTAGTTAACATTCTGTTTTTGGGAGCTTTATCTGAGAGATGTTAGGACAAGATCCCAATTCCACGTCTTCAAGAGAAGCCAGGAAGTGGAGCATTACAGATAAACACATTTTTCTTTGGATGCCACAAGCAGTTGGCATCCATGTGAGACTTGGCTAACGCTGCTGGGCTGCTCTCCACCATGCATATTCCTCTCTGCTTTGGAACCTGCCAGGGTTTGATACTCAAGTCAGATATGCCATGACAGCAACCAGGTTGCCTGATTAATCTGATCTCTCAAGGGGGTTTTCAGTAAGAAAAGGGAATATTTTTGTCTTCAGAAAGGCAAAGTAGGCTGCTGCAGTTCTATCAAAAGAGCAACCATCTTGTAAAGCATCCCTCTGTCACCTCAGACAGACTCTGACTCAAGGCAAGAGATAACGTTCAGCTCTCTGTGTGAAAGGGATGCACAAGGTTCCTGCTCCATTTGTGTGCATGAGCCACATCTGCACATCCTTAACTGCCCAAGTTGGGGCAAGCTGATGCAATTCCTCCATAATTCACCACTGTAAAAATTAGCAGCACGCAGAAGCAAAATACCTTGGAGAAATTCTAAATTTCCACTTGCCAAAAAGAACTTGTGCATGCAGAATCTTGGAGAAACAGACGGAATGTAATGAGGTAGCATTTCAAATGCATGCCACAGGATCTAAAGGGAGCAGACAAGACAGAATTATTTGATTTAAAGACTTTTTTTTATAAAACAAAGATCTTTAAACAGATCGAACTCCTCAGACTAGTTGCCACTAAAGTGACAGGTTTTTTTGTTGCTTGGAAGAGAAATAAAACCTAGATTTACTAAAATACTCAGGGGATGTACTGACACAATTTTAGGTTTTGGAACCCCCTAGATGAAAGAAAACCCTAGAGAGAAATATAAATATGCAGGGGGAAAAGTATATTTAGATGAGTGGACATCTCAAAAAGGCTACCTTAGGCTAACCAAATATCCTCCCACTCCTTTGTTCTCCTCCTGCCCCTGCCAGACATATGTTTCTTCCTCCAGTTTGGCACAGATTCAGCATATTGAAATATTCTTCTCTTGCAGCATTTACAGACAAAGGAGCAGTGATGCAGGTTTGTAAAACCCCTCCCTGTGAGACAGCACATTGGATATTCTCTGGGAATAAAGTACCGGATCAGGCAATCTTGAAGGCTGTTTCTCTCTCCCACCAGGATTACAGACAGGTGAGGAGCTGCCATGGGATGTCTTCATGGGCAGTTTGGAATGTACAGAACTGCCCCTGGGGGTACTTCAGGAAGTTTTCAGGCTGAACAAAAAAGCATCTGATGAGTTCCAGTCATCTGGAGCTAAGTGGGCTCTAAGTGAGGATTTTATGAGGCACAGCTCTAGAATAGCTGTCTGAAGTCCCCTGAAATCACCTGAAAGTAAATAATCCCTTTTTGAACTTGGGACTAATTTAAATTGGTAGCTGTTTGTGCTTCTTCACTCTCAGTGCTGCTGCATGTTCTATCCTGCCTATTTGCCTTCACAAATTGATTAGGGAAAAAAGCTTACAGGATTGCTCGTCATTTTCTACGTACAAATTACACCGTTTGTCCAATCCACCTGTCTCGGTAACATAAAGTCTAAAATGGCTGAGGCTCATGGAAGTTATTTTAAAGATTTGTAAACGTTTCTGGTCAACTGCCATTATGTAACAACAAATATACAGGATTACAAATGGCTGTCAAACAGCACATTCATTTTTTTAAAAGATAGGAGACACAAAGACAAGAATACTGATAGGAGATCAACAAATTACATCTTTACCAATTTAACACAAGTTTATGACCAGAGATGTTTAGGGTCAATAAATAAGCCAAACAATGAGTGGTTTTCATTTTAAATACCTTTTAGGATGTACCTGGATTATACTCACCAACATACGTGCTTCTTTTTAGTTTTACTGCACTCTTCCAATGTATGCCAGAGGCACTAAGCTTTGCAAGGGAATTCAGCAACGTGAGGTACTGGAATACACACTGGAATTATCAAAATCAGATCAGTGGTGGTATAATCAATGTGAGCTGCTGCTTTGGAAAATTCCAGGGGATATTCACGTGAATCTTGACGTATTCACTGCATGTACCTAAGTTTAGGGGCATTTTATTTCTAGTTGCTAGTTAAGCTGACAGAGATCTCATTGGCTTGTTAAGTAATATCTTTAAAAAAATAAATAAACACAATGCTTTGTGAAACAAGCCAGGCACACACCTAGTCACTCCTGACTTAAACATAGATCTATATGCATATTTATTTGCATATGCCAAGGAATCATAAAAGCACGTCAAGTGAACTGAAGAAAGTATGAAAATCAACTTGAGAGATGCTCAATAATTTCACCACACAGATAAAATCAATTGAGGACTCTGCTAAGTAAAAAAATACAAGCTGCTTCATCATGATCTGAATAAGAGTGTGACAAAGGCAATCCTGGGATATTCTGAACTGACAGTTTCAAACCCCCGAAAAAGGTTTGTTCTCCCAAAGAAAAGTAATCAAATTCCCTCCAAGTTATACAAGCACACAGCATCATTCAAATCCTCCTGTTCCTCTCCATAAAAGCAGATAAACAGCAACTAGGCCACTAAAAATGTCACAACAGGGTCCAAAACTGTGTTGAGTCCATCACAGTTTCTGCAACACAACTTCAGCAGCACAACCAGAGCTGCATTTTGTAAAAGCACCAACACTGAATGCAGTTGTTGAAAAAATGAGGCCACCGTGACTCAAGGAAGTAACTTCTGATGAAATATCACTTGCTACACTGGCTGATGCCACCCCTCCAGGGACATTATCAGCAATGGGCAAATGGAACCAGCATCACCATTTATCTGGAATTTAAGGTTCTTAAATCACTAAATTGTTTCTCCACACTACATCTTCAATGATTTCATGTAAACAACCACACTATAACCTTCTTCAGCTTCATGAGGCTGAGTGAATTTTACTATTTTTCTGTGGGAATTGTTTACTCTAGCCATTATTCACCAATTTAAGTAAGTCTTTGCCTATCCAGCAACTTGGCAAAACAGAATGCGCTACTGATTATGGGGATGAAAATTTCAGTGAAAAATTTCCTTTATACTGAGAAAAGAGTATCCCCATTCACAGGTGTACATCCTTCTATTGGTGTTGCTTGGTATTTTTGGAAGTGGATGACACCTCAAAACCAATCAGCATGGCCCAGTTGTGTCACCCAGAAACATACGGGTCCTTGAAGAGGAAGCACACGCGGTACCGACATTTGCAGCGCATTATGACAAATGCAGGCAACAACCTGTCCGAGGTGGAAACATTTGCTGGATAACAGAGATGACATAACCAGAAAGTAGGACAGTCACCCCAAAATGGGGCAAAACTGTGTTTTGGCTAGAATAGGACACGCAGCAATTTAAATGATCTGGGATTTTCCTACAAAAAATATCTGCCTTGCCTTGAAACGCACAGAGGTTTCTTTGTACTAAAGAAGTTGCAAGAAAGTGTTAGCAACTGGCTTGTATCAGGGCTCAGGTCTTATAAGGAGTATTAGAGGGAGCTGAGGGTGCTCATCCTGGAAGAAAGGAGGCTCAGGGGAGACCTTTTTGCTTTCTACAATGCTCTGGGAGGAGGTTGTAACCAGTAAACTAATATCTTTAAAAAAATAAATAAACACAATGCTTTGTGAAACAAGCCAGGCACACACCTAGTCACTCCTGACTTAAACATAGATCTATATGCATATTTATTTGCATATGCCAAGGAATCATGAAAGCACATCAAGTGAACTGAAGAAAGTATGAAAATTAGCTTTAGAGATGTTCAATAATTTCACCACACAGATAAAAGCAATTAAGGACTCTGCTAAGTGAAAAAATACAAGCTGCTTCATCATGATCTGAATAAGAGTGTGACAAAGGCAATCCTGGGATATTCTGAACTGATAATTTTAAACCCCTGAAAAGGTTTGTTCTTCCGAAAAATAATTGAATAGTAATCCGAAAAATAATCAAATTCCAAGCAAGAGAATGGCAGGAAACAACCTCTAGTTGAGGAGGGGAGATTTAGACTGGATATTACAAAAAACTTCTTCATGGAGAGGGATGTCTAGCACTGGACCAGGTTGTCCAGAGCAGTGGTGGAGTCACTCCCTGAAGGTATTCAATAGATGTGCAGATGTGGCACTTGGGGCATGGTTTAACGGTGGGTTAATAATTGGTATCAATGATCTTTTCCAAACCAAACAATACTATGATTACATGATCCTATGGAAAAGGAAAGAAAACACCTGAAAGGGGCTCAAATCTTTGGAATTTCCCAGTCTCTTAAGCCTGAAATAGTGTTACTTTCAGACCCCTCACAGAGGCCTATTTCTAAATAAGTACACTGGCAATGATCTCATCTTTGGCCTGCTTTTTGCAGGAAGCTGTAGAGGAGCACTGCTTTATCTGGGCTGTACCTGTGCTTTGAGCTCATGATCCGGGACTCAGGGGCTCCCTGTTACCCTGACTGAACCTTGGCTGGGATTCTCATGCTAAGCTGAGCTCCCCTCTCCACCACAGACAATTCTCTAGTCAGGCCACCTAGTTTAGGAGGCAGCAGAAGAATCCTGCCCTGCCACCTTGCAAGCCCCAAACGTGCCCCAAAATGTCATAAAATAGGTTTGTGGGTCAGCTGCAGTGTGGGCTGCAAGCATATCCCAGCTTAGTACTGCAGCCATGGTGGGAGAGGCCTGACTGCACCTTTCTGCTTATTTTAGGAGCAGCCTAAGGCAAGTTTACAAAGTAATCTCACTCTCTTTTTTGCTACCAGTAGTGCTTTTCTATAGAAAAAAAAAAAAAAAAAATCACACTGTGATTTCTGAGCCAACAGCAGGCCTTTAAGATCAGAGCACAGACATTAAATTAAATATGCTCCATCACACACAGTTTTTGTCTATTATATAGTTCATATAAGAAAATAGTTGTCATTTCTTTATCAGATCCCTTTGGAAACTCACTACTGTTGGACCCTGCCCTCTACTGACATGCTGCTCTTCTGAACACAATGCAGTCTCTTATACAGATGGCAACCTAGATGGCACACTTAAAATGAATCTTTTTTTAAAAGAGAGGTAAAAAAAAAAAAAGGACAGGAGGACAAAGCTTACAATTCTAGTGATTCCTATTTTGTGTGTCAAATAGCTGAGAGAGGGCCAAAAGATAAAAATAAATTAGAATTAAATATTAATAATAGCGTGAAGAAAATTCATTTAGATCAATACAATTTCATAAATAAGAGTCTGGATCACCTTCTACCCTCCAGAAATAAAACTGGGGGTTTTATAATGTTTGTCAAGCCTTTTCTCTGAGTTTGCTACAGAAAATACACCAGACCTGGTAGAAGTTGCAGTGGTAAACAAGCAGCTGGTGCCATTCTGCTAAACCACAGCATTAGCACACAGGGCACAGAGCAGCTCTGGAGGTGAGGGAGCACTTCCACTCCCCCCAGTCTGTGCACTCTGTCCAGTACACATTGTTTTAAGGGACAAGAGAGTAAGCATTTTGATACCTGTTTTCACTTAAGGCCCTTAAAGTAGGGACAACACCCATTATGACTTACAGTAAATTTCTGAGCTGAAACTTCTCATCAGTGTTTTAGGGATGGGACCAGAGGAGCTGAGGGATTTGCTCATGTAGGTCCGTACTGGGGGCAGGAGTGTGCACAGGCTTTATCCCCTGGACTTTTTTTTTACAGGGTAATGACTCTTGTTTCTGAGAAGGCTCAGCAGAATTAGAAGGAGATGGAACACCAGGAGAGGTGCCACCTGCTAATTTTGGAAGCAGCAAGGCCCCAAACCAGGGCTGTTCATCTGATCTGGTGCCCAGCTGCTTGTTTAAAATAGGCAGCTAATGGAAAAAGAACTACACCACAAAGACAGTAAAAATTCCTTTAAGAAATAGCATTCATTCCTCCTAAGTCATTGCTATAGATGTCACTGGGGTCAGTGTGTGTGTTGTGGAATTGTATTTCTTATGCCACAGTTGTTCCATGTTTGCAAGCGCAGTCTGGAGAAAAACCCCAACGTGCTGATTTCTCTTTCTATAGGGTTCTCAGGTTATTTATTCCAGCCAAAAGCCAGAGTTACTGCAGGCACAGAGAATTCTTTATGCCCTCCACAAAATCATTTGACAATCCAAGGAAAACTTCCCCGAGACTCTTGTGTGATTAATTGTGTTTAGTGGGCACTTTACCTGAGTAAGGCCTGCAGGGACTGACAATACCTGAGCAGGCCAGCCCAAAACACTGAAATTATCCACAAGCCTAGAAATAAACATTTGGGAAAAAACCAACTGTAAATACAGATCAGCATCACCACTTGAGGGTGCTGCAGTAGTTCTTAAACATTAGCTCACAGATGTGCTGCCAGGCAGGTACTGTACACAGAGCTATGCTGCAATAATTCACCTAATTACTTCCGTGGAGGCACTCAGAACACTTGGAGCTAAATTAGCACAAAATACTGCTGAACAGGAGAGCTCCTTCTGAAACAGAGGTTAAAATCCTAAAAACCTTCCTAACTAACTGCCGTGATAAAACAGGATTCTCCTCGAAAAGAGCTGGGAAAAGGAAAAATTAAGCATAAGAGGGCTCTCAATTACACAAGCACATGCATTTCCAAATCCAAGAAATTCATTGCAAGAATAAATTCCCAGCTCTGTGCACACATTTCCTTTGACTGTAATACAAGCGAATATTTTTCAAGGCATATCAAATTGATTTTGCTATAAACTATTACGGGATTATAGCCTCCTTGAATAGTCTTCACTACAGGAAACACACGGAACTGGTCTCTGTGGGAAATATATTGAATAGTCAGTAAAACACAAAGCAATACCAAAATACAATAGAAAATGTTCCAAAGAAGCCACAGCAACCTAAATGAAGAGCCTGAGTCAAACATAATCTAGGATTCTCATATTATGTAGAAACTCCTTTTCATAATTAAAAAAAAAATGTTATTTACTTGTGAGGATATAAAAACATGGGAAAAAAGTAAATTATGATAATGATTTTGCTTTTGAAACGCATGAAATCACTCTATATGTGAAAGCATAGTGACTGAAATGAGTTCTGAATTGTAAAGTTTGTCCAATTCCAGTTTTTTAATATGACTCTTATCAGGTACCCAAGAGAGCTGATCAGGAACTATTTCATGATACTCTTGGAAAATGCTGACCCATCCAAGTTAAAACTGCTGGCAGTAAAAGAGCTAGTTTAAAAGGAAATTCCCTGTTCAAAGACATTCATGGAGGGGGATTTATTGCTTAAGGTTAGAAGACATATATTATCCACTTTCAGCCTGAATATAACATCAGTTTATATCTCAAAATAAAGTGATTTTGAAATTTGGATGAAGAATGGGAAAAAAAATTAAATTAAAATAAATCATTTAAGTTGAACCAAACTAATTTTATTTCTTGCGTTTTACTAATTTTACTCCTGCTTGGCTTGGCACAGAGCAGACAATTCCAAGACTTATTACCCATCCCAGCTCAGAGCAGCAACGTTTTTGAAGCCTTGAAGCCTTAGTTTTTCTCAGCTCTGACCTCCTTGCTGGGTGCCCACCAGAACATGGTATGTTCTAAGGTTTTCTGCAACTATTGAAAAAGATGATGATTACCTGGACCTTGGCCTTGAAGTCAAAGTGCTGCAATCAGCTACAAGAGTAAGAGTGCCCTGGTGCAGGGCTGAATGCAGTCTGTAAACAGGTAAGAATTAGGAGTTGTTCTTTGCAGTGAGAGGGAAAGGGTCTCACCCTCTTTGCACATCCTCTCCCTCAGGGCACTGTTCAACAACAGCTGCTGCTGATGTGCATGCCACCCATGATCCACAGCATGCACTGCCCAGGGCTGTGCTCTCAGAAATGAGGAGCTGCTCCCAGGTTTGAAGAAGATTGGTTTCACCCCGATGAACACCTTTCTGCAGTGTGTATGCACTGCCCAACAAAGGCTTAAGCCTCTCCTTCCCAGCTAAAAATGACAGAGCAAAAGCAGTGAGATGAGGGTGGCTGTGTGAAGAGCCAGAAAATCATTCTGCAAACTGTGCTTCTTCTGTGGCCTTAGCACTCTAACAGCCTCGAGCCATTTGGCCCCAAATTGCAATCCTCAGTAACAGAAAAAGAGAGCAAAATCTACTATAGGCACTTTACTGAGACAGGAGTAATCTTTGAGCCTATGTAGCAAGACACTGTTTTATTAAAGCATCTGAAGTTAGAGCCAATATGTCAATATTCTCTCTCTTTATAAAAAGTGTGTCAGATATAGGCAGAAAATCTTGACACTATGTGGGTTTTCCTACAGTCTATTCATTTCTACATTGCATTGTTCAACCAGTTATTTTTAAATTTTCATTACTTTGCAGACTGTGCCCTGATTATTCCATTGAGAATGGTATGCTTTTAAATACCTATACAAATGCCTTTACACATGACTAACATTAGCCCAAGACCTATCTGCTTCCCTATGCCAAGGTCACAAATACCAGATAAATACTTCCAATGAGGAAAATGAAAGATATGTAGGATTTTTACAAGTCAAAGGACTGCTGTGAGGACTTTTTTGAAAGACAAAAGTAGGAAAAGAAGGCAGAACACCATCTTGGCCTCATTTAAAATGTAAGTCCATCTCACATAGGTGAGAGCTCTAGCTTGGCCTACACATACAAAAAGGGTCAGTAAAAGGCCAGAGCCAAGAGATTTGGCTGTTGGATGCACAGACAGGAACTCGTGATTATTGAAATGCATCTCTACTACACGGGAAATTGTGCCTTCAAAAAATTTTACCAAAGCATTTACCTCCTATTAACTTCAGTCAGACCAGGATTAAATTTTGGGCAAGCTTCTCTGATTGTTTCAATTCCCCAGGAATAAAATGTGTGCACAACAACCTCCACCTGCCCCAGAGGGGGCTGTGAAGATTAATGGTAGGAAAGCACCTGGATCCCAAGGACAGACATTTGTCCCAGTTATGTCTACATATGAAAAATGATCAGACTCCCTTGTCTCTCAGAAAATGGTCATGGTTACTTTAAAAGACATATTCAAGCTAAGAGTTATGAACTCCAACAGCAGAATAGCTGAAATTATTAACAAGTAACATGTGACACCGTAAATGTATTTCACTGGGAAAAGGTCAGCATTAGAGATAGGAGACAGCCTTTCACATTAGAATAACTCATATCACCTTCTCTTCATCAGTCATGTATCTCCATAACTCTGCTTTCTTTCAGTCATCTTATTTAACAAAAAGGATTTATGTTTTGTGGCAAACAGCACTGTGGAAAAGGCATATTTATGAAGTCTGCCTTTGCAAAATCTTTTCTAGTAGATAGGGTAAGGAGCCCTTAGCTTTTTCAATAAACAATTTTATTATTTATTGCACAATAAATACTCCTACTTTATACTTTGTTCAGTTTAATTACACCAGTAACATGCTGGGTAACATTTCTAATTTTCCTCCCGTAAATAACGGGTATCACAGCAGACTTCTGTAAGCCCTCATTACACGTAAGGAGCACTGACACTCACATTAAACCACTTTGGTTTCTTGCACACAAATGTTTTTAAAACATTGAAATCTATGGGCTAAAATACTTCATTCAAAGGAGCATGTGGCTGTTTTGTGTCAGTGCACACAGGAGAGACAGACAGCTGTGAAAACACTGAATTATGACATACTGCAAAACTACCCCAACTTCTCTACAGAAGCATTTCAAAACTTCTACCCTCCTACAAGATCTTGAGCACTGCATTTTGTGCATAGCAGGGTCAAGATCTAACATCCTTTTACTCTATTTGTGTGCAGCGTGCAAAGAAAGGGGGCTACAAAGTGATTCCATTATTCCTGCTCCACATTTTTCCTTCATGGCTTCACTGATGAGCAGGAATACTGCTGCTGTTGAGATAATTAGCACAGGCAGTTAATAAGAGATTGTTAATGTTTCACTGAAACACAAATAGCAAAAGATAAATAATTCCTCCCTGAAGATCTAAACCAGAAAGAATAATTAACAGCTGGAGGGGAGGGAAAGCAAGAAGCTAGAGCGCACTCCAGAATTCCAATCTGCTACCCAATTTTTGCAGGAAAACATGAGTGTTTTTGCATTATATCATTTGCTCAAACATCTATCCTGCATCAACAAAACACCTGCTAAGTTCCCCACTGAGTTCAGTGATTGAAAGGTTGAAAATGTTTATCCTTGGAGTGGGAGATCCTAACAATGTGATCATATGGCCAACTTCTGTAAGAAATGTTGCTCAGTCTGCATGGAAATCTTTGCAAGACCAGGGCTACACCTTTCTAGCATGGTCACCTCATGAACCACCATCCTCACCTTTAGCCAGTGAAGTTATAATCCTTCTTGCACTCCTTGCTTTCTCCAGCTCTATCATTCTCTTTCCTTTTAAGAAAAAAGCTTCACTACTTCTCAATACTTCATAACTTCTTTTGTTCCTTGGGGACAGTGAGAAACACACAAAGCAGAATGACAATTTAACAACCCTGTGTTTTAAATTAGGACCCCTAGAAAAACAGCTGAACTCATCCTGCCTTTCATGCTACCCCAGGTAGTGCCCTACCACATTTCTCTACAGAAGACTTTTTTTTCTTGCTTAAGAATAATTCTCTTCCTAGGCCACAAGTTGCTCTCCCCAAGCTTATCACCACACCACATTTTTTCCTTCCTAAGCCCCATTACCATTTGTACTTTGTTATGGCACAAACATACTCTTTTCCTAGACACAGCCCTTGCCAGACATGCTGCCAGACAATCAGTTTCTAACTCTCCCTCTGAGCCGAAATACAGAAGGGGAAAGTCACCCACTCTACTGGGACAAGCCACCACTAAATCTGTGCTCCTAAAAGGAGGTGGTCTACACTAGAATATCCATTTCTAAATTACTGCATTTCAAGGTTGAACTTTTCAGGTGTTTTGAGTATGTGGTTGTCTGATTCCCATTACATATTGATGGTGCTATATGTAAAGCAAAAATACTGCCCATCAGAGTCTGCCATTTATGAATACCCTCCAGAGCTCTGCCAAGCTTTGGGGCATAGCAGAGGAAGACATCTGTACTTCTCCCTTAGACACAGCAATTCTCATTTACCACGTATCAGTAAAAGTCCCCTTCCTTCTCCTGGGGACTCTGCTTCTTTAGGCAGCAGATGAGCAGGTTTTGTAGCTGACAGCAGGCAACACCCCTCTCTCACTTTCCTCACACAAACAGAAGCACAAATTCTTGCTCCCAGGCTGTCTGCACACAGGATGGCCAGAGGGCTCTGCAGAGCAGGGCAGCACACCATGGGAAGGCAGGAGTGCAGAAGCAGTGTTTCTATGCCCAGACACTTTCCTGTTTGTGGGATTACTGGTGGGCTGAGGAAGTGTCTAAAGAATCACATCCATTTCTTAAAATCATCAGTCTAAATCACTGAGATGTTTTCTGTCTGCAGCACTGAGGAAAGACAGTTCTGGAGGAAAAGGTAGCTTAGAGAAAACAGAATGGAAATGCTTCCTGTGCTGTGACATGTTTGTTTATTTAGATTTAAAAGAATCCACAGATCTGCCTCTCCATGGGTCTCAGTGTCCTAACATCATTAACTACTCAATGGAATTTCAACAGCTTAAAAATCATCAGTTTCACAGAAACCCAGGCAACAAACCACATTCCAGCTATCACTTGCTTCAGTGCAGGCAGAACAAGTCCACTCTGCCTTTTGCAGCATATTCCAATTCTTCAAATATGGATTATTTCACTCCTTTGAACAGAAACTCATTCCAGAGTCCTGGAGAACATTCTCCTAATTACCTTAGCTTTTAATGGGCACAGAGGTCAGGCACCTTTCTGATCTCAGCTTGATGATGCAAGAGTGATCCTTGTGCTGGACAAGCTCCTGGTACAATAGATCACAGCTGGCTTCTCCTGAACCATCCATGCCCTCAAAATGACCAGTGGAGGTCCTGGGCTGGCCATGCCAAGCTAAATGTTTCCCTCAGAAGCAGGAGTCTTGCATCTGGAAATGCTCATGAAAATCTGCATCTCCATGGCTGGCCTGTGACAGCGTGACAATAATCTATTCATAATTGACCAGGCATGGCCAGGGCAGCTGAAAAGGAAGATCAACAGGCATTGACAAAGGAGATCAGATGCAATTCCTTCTTTCTAAGGCACAGATAATACCTGCCTCCTCATCCTGCCCTCAAGGCCTCCATATTTCTGTAGATGAAGTTCAGGCAGCTCCTGAGACATGACTGGTGAGAGAAGCTGACTTCCAGCACTCCAGATTCACTTTGGAAATGCTCCCAAATACCTCTGTGCTTGTACAGACATACACTGGGGCACACAAACAAACAGACACAAAGCACTGGCAAAGTTTGGAGCCTCAGGCCAGACTGGAGACATGCAGAGCTTCCAAACTCTCAACAGTCTAAAGCTGGAACTCAGGCCTGATCCAAAGTCCACTAAGAGTCTTTTCACAGGGTCCAGATGTCAGGCCTGTGTATGTGCTGAAAGAAGAACTGAATTCTCCCAGGAGCAGTAAATTAAACCCAGATAGGTACTGGCTAGGGGAGTAGAACATTTATGAGATATTATATTCATCCCTGGCATTTTTTTATACCTAGAGAAGCAGGCTTCTTGTTTATTTGTAAAGAAAGTACAGCCACAGCATGGTGTCCAAATGAGCTGCATTTTGATCGTTTAGCAGCTTTTATATTTATACAATTGGGCAGTATTTCACTCTCCTCCTGCACTCTGAATTTTACCAGTGATGCCCTTGTCTATACACATCTTTCATGGCTCTGGCAGAAATGAGTACCACAGACATTTCAAAGCACCACCACTCATTTCACAAGTGTACTACAATGCAGTAAAGTATACAGCATATTGCAACTACAAAATACATTTTAATCTTTCCAAAACCTGCTTCTGTTGATGACCCATAAAAGGGAGAAGTTCAAAATACTATTTCATTGCTCATCTTTCCTGCCTACGCTCCAGCATTACAAGCTGAGAAATGTTATGAGTCTGAATGAACTGACCACCTGCAATAACCAAATTTCCTTCTACTATTTGAACAGTAAATATGCACAGGAAATGCAATAACCTTCTATACACGTCAAAAGGGCAGAAGATTCATTAAATTCAGTGCTCTATTCATATAATTGCTGCAAGGCTTTGCAATGCAGGCCAGAAACTTAACAAAAGTGGGCACTGTTCTTTTCAAGCTGGAGTAACACTGGTTTCCATTTAGAAAAGCAATGCAGAAAACTAATGCAGCACAAAAAGCTTTGCATGAAAGCAATTTTTGATACCACTGGCTTTTGCAATTTCCCTACTGTAGATTTCCTTCCTGTTTCTTATGGTCTCAAATCAGAGCAGCAACCTTTGCTTCCTTAAATTATCACAATAACTTAATGCAGGCATTTTACATCCACCATTGCCATGATTAATGGAAATAGATCTGTCCCCACTGCTTAATGTTAAACAGCTGAGGTCAGGTTATATGCTAATTTAAACTTCAGCTAATCCTCCTGGCCTCAGTGGGATCACGTATGGCACAAACCATTGCTCCAGTTGCATTTCTCTCTCCTGGAGCCTTAAAACACATCTTTGGTGGGGTTCTAATGGGTACAGAGCAGTGAGAGTCATTCACAGCAGATGGTATTTTGCACTGCTGCTCGCAGATGGCAGTACTGGGATTTGCCAGTCACACAAAAAAAAACCCCAAAAAACCTATGGCCTAAAAGCAGACCATAAAAGCAGGACATAAAAAACCTCAAACACATATTTCTGTGGAGCAGAACTAGTGAAGCAAACTTTTCCAACTACATAAAGGTAATGGTTAAACCCTCTAGTGTCTAATAAGGTATCATCTCCAGCTGGAATTTGTCCTGCAGGTGTGCATTTTATAACAGGTCTTCTTTTAGAAGGCTTCTAGTGCTTGATAAGACAAAAAATTACATAGCAGTCTTCCTTTTAAAGGTCTATGAATTGTGGTTTTTCTTACCAAACTACCGATTTTTAAAGAAAATTGTAGCAATATAGACTTCTACCCTCACACCATTTTTCCAGAGCTGGTTATAAAATTACTGAAACAGACAAAATCAGACAGAAACACACCAAACATGAATCTGAGTGCCTCAGTTTCTTTAGAAACTGGGGGGTAAAGAGGAAAACAGGAGAGAGCATTAGAAAAATATACTTACTATCTGTAGCTGGGGTCTTCACACAATGAAATTAAGCATAGTTAAAACTTACAAGCTCTAATATCACAATCTGAGAGGGCATCCCTCACTCCACTGGCTGTAGAGACCCAACTTCCTTTCTAAGACATCTGAACTGACTGCTGAGAATGAATCTCTCAAGTTGTCAATTTTGAAGACCAAAAACTCTGCAGATCCCCCAAAGCATTCCCTGAATGAAGCCAGGCAGTTTCCTTGGTCAAGTTTGAATAGCCCCTGGATGTGAGACAGTCTATGAACTGCCCCACTATGAGTTGAAGCTCATTCTTAAGGACTTCTAGGGAGTAGAGCAACTGAAACACATCTGGCACAAAAGCAAGAAGTGACAAAATTGCAAAGATTCAGAGCTTTTGTGAGACGGCTCTTGCACAGACATGGCACATCCTCTGGGATATTGGTGAATATTGAGATGTGTTGTGATACGAGTACTGTTTCAGCAAGAGAAAGATGCTGCATTTGGCCAGACGGTTTGCTTCACCCATCAGTTCAGTGTTGCAAAACTGCAACACATTTACAGAAAAGTCTTCACTACTACTGCACCTGTCACTACTGAAAGGCCATCTGGGACCACTTCTACTTCATTTCTGGTAATGCTCCATGCCAAGCTCAGCTGCAGCCACTGAGGTTCTGTTCTGACATCTGTAGGATAACTGGTAGGCAAGGACTGCGTGTGCTCCCTGAAATGTCTCAGCCATCTTGTAAAATAACTGAGCACAACCAAGGAAATATCAAAAGATGCAGAGTCAGAATTAGTGAAAGAAAATAGAGTTTTATTATTTATATTCCAGCAGCACACAGGAACCACAACTGGGATCTGAGTCTCTGTGTGCCAGGCAACGTATAAATACACGGTGAAAGCCAATTCTGGCTCTGAAGAGCTTACAGTCTTCAGAAGCAAGAGAGGTGGGAGGTGAGAAAAGAAACAGAGAGAACTAATATAAACACATCAAAACCAGCTACTGACATAGCAGTAAAACTGTCTCTTTCCAGGCTCCAAAGCCTCTCCTCTGTCCAGTCTGTCATGCTGCCTGCTAATCACAAGTTTGACATCTTTAATATGTTCACTTTCCACAAGATCTCTGAGAGCCAAGCTGTGGGGAGCTCCAGGCAGAAAGCAGGTTGAATCACTTCTCCAGAAACAAAAATGATCAGTTTGTTCTGCTGTAACTCTTCATGAATCCATGCTAAGTTATTGCTCCTTTGTCCTTTACTTCTCTTTTACCGTCTTTTTTTTTTTTTTCCTAAGTAGGTCACCTCATCTCCTGAAGTATGAAGCTTTAAGACTATGAAAACATAAAGGAGATTTATTTCTCTTTGTGTGCATGATCTTCTCTACTGAAAGAAGTATGGGAATGACTACAAGGTTCATCATTGACTTCCAAGAATAGACAAATGCCTTTGTTAGGCTTCTATAGCATATCTCAAACACAGGCAGGATAAAACCCTCCATGAAGGCAGAACTCCTGCCATTAAGTTGTTCACTAAAACACTTGAGCATGGTCCAAGGGTGATAAAGGGTCAGAGAATAATTTCATTTGACAATTTTAATTTGCTAGACTTAACATAAGGCCATTAATGTGGGGGCTTTTTACCTCCCTGTCTCAGACCACTCTGCTCCTAGATACACATTTATATTAAATTTATGATTTACAAGCATCATGATAGATTGCCCTTTGCTAGCATCTTAGAGGGCTCTCAGTCACAATGATTCTTCACAAATGATGCTTAAATACATTTTAAGAAGCTGATCTTGAGAAAACAAAATCCCTAACAATTTAAACCCTGGACATGTCTAATACCTGAGGTTTTTGTAAAAGAAAACCAAGCACTTTTTTTCCCCTCAGTATTCTTATTTTCACATCTTTTTAAACCAATTTCTGTTTGTACTGATTCTAGAGGTCTCAGTTCACACCACATGAAACAAGGCAAGATTGAAGAAACCCGCAGAGCAGAGCCTGCATTCAGGCTGCCTATAGTGAAGGAAAAGCTTGTGGATATTTTATTAAGAGGTGGATGCTAATGCTATGATTCCAGAGCTATTATGAATGTACCAGACAGAACACACAAGCTCACATGGGCAGATAAACACTGAGTGCTCACCAGAGTCATGAAGGACCTTGATTCACCAGTGGCCATTTAAACAAACACACTGAAATGCTGACATTCCAATCTCATGGAAATGCTGACATTCCAATCTTATGGAAGATGCTTCTGACAATAGATTAATGACATATGTCCTCAAAAATTTAATTATATAACCCCATATTCGAAGCTCCTCTGCAACAGGCAGACTCTTTTTTGTTATATAAGAAAAAAAAATATGTGGAATGGGAAAGTCTCTTTCAAAGATTAAAAGAGAAAAGAGAGCACTAAGAATCTTTAATTTTTAAGGTGTTCCTATCTCAAATTTTTACCTATATTTAAAGCCTACTATCAGGATCAACAACTGTTAGGATTCAATACCTTTCTTAGGAACTAACCACAAGTATTTGGACCCTGCCATCACCATTAATACCATCTACATTCCTCTGCACCTACCCACTCCCTTTGTGTGGATACATTTTTCAACTAAAAGCAGCCCTGCTTTCTGGGCATCCTTTATCAATGGCCCTTCCTTACTTTTGACAAAGCAGAGAACACAAAGTTCGAAGTAAGAAAGCTGCTGTGTGCAAATAAATCAATGAAGTTCACAAGAGGAATTAGGTATCTAGCTATGCTGATATCTGATTCCAATGGAATCAAAGGAAACTATACTAATGTAGGGTCTGCTGAACTAGAGCTTTCATTAGATTCACAAGAAAATTCAAGCTCTTAAAAACAGTTGTTAATAATGCAAGATGACACAGGTATGCAGTTATCTGGTCCATTAGTTTTGCAGTTTACAGCCACTCTCAAGTAGCTTTCCCACACTCTGAAAACTTTGATGAAAAACACTATTTACAATAGAATAGCTGATAACACAGTGCTGATACCAGAAACTCTTCTCAAGTCCCTACTTCAGTTGTATCCAGGGCTGCAATAGAGATCTCTTCTGAGGATTAGGAGAAAAGTGCATGTAAGATCTCCCAATGCCTCTGGTGACTGCCAGTTCAGGCTCCTCGCATGTGCAGAGTCTTTGAAGCCACGACACTTGAAAAACCAGAGTTTTCACACGACTTAGCTGTTACAACTTGCTCCAGGAAAACTGTGAGCAGAATCGGTAAGAAAGGAAACACCAAGCAACTACTAAATTCTGAGACTTCATTTGACCTGCAAGAGCAGTGAGCTTGATAGTGCTCCATCCATTAGTATTACTGGCCAAGGCTGCTCAATAAAGGCTTTACGATGAAAGCATAACAACCACAGCAGGCATAATTCTTCGTGTTCCTGTGGACAATGGCTAAATCAATACTGAGCACCAGCCTCAGAGTTTCCAGATAGCAACACGGTAAGTCTTCCTTCTTTGTATAACTTCACTAACAGCATGCAGTAAACCATTCAGCAGGCACGAAAAAAAATCCTGCATTTCAACACAACAGCATAAATTTTCCCCTTCTAGATTGTCCTCTGCTGTGGAAACAGGACAGAGAGGCCAGTGTGAAGTGTGGGTGTGCACTCACTTCGATGGATTTGCTCCTGCATGGTGAAACTTCTCCTTTGTGATATTTGGATGAACACAGCTATTGTCTCCGATGCATTGCCCATTTTCAACCTGCATCTTCAATTGTGTCTGCAAGGTCACACAACTAAAATCCAACAGTGACACAAAAGGATCTCAAGCCAACTCTGTGTCCGACTTTCCATAGAAACAAAGCATGGAGTCCACAGTTAACTCACTCACTGTTTCCTAATCATCTGAGCTCATGGCCATGTTGTACCCTCACTGTACCAGCTGAGCTTTATTTCACACCTTTAACCTCCTACAATTTAAATATTTATAGCTAAGCTCATTACATAAGCTTCCTTTATAAGTAATAACTACTGTGGGTCAGGAGTCATTTGATCTATTCCAGCACCTATTTCACAGTAATGAGTTCTGTGCAAGCCTTGCTAAGAGCACTCACTGGATCTCCACAAATTCCAGTAGAGAACTGGGATGACCAGTTAAGATGCAATATGTCCACCCCTCATAGGTCTACATTCCATTAGGAATCCTGAATCAGACATGAATTAATCCTGCCCTGTGTCTGTCAGTCTCCTAAGTGGGCTGTAACACTGATCTCACATAAAAGCACCATGAAGAAAAAGCCCCTCAGGGTTGCTCCATGTGGCTTCTGAGGCAGTGAGGCCAGAGAAGGACAAGGCAGAGCTGAGACTGAGAATCCCTCAATAACCACAAGTTCTGACACCTCCTTGGGGAGAATTCACCTAAGTAAGGGGAGCTTTCCAGCCTTAAGACACAGCCAAAGAAACACCACAGATATGAAACAAGGGTTATGCTTGGGGTCTAATCCAAATTGAATCTATCCAGTACTCTCTGTGAAACATTTCTATGTGTATCAAATAATTTTCAAGTATGCCAAAATCAAAATAAACCAAGTACAGTTTCTTAATTGCATGTATAATCACTTCTGTAGTAGTTATGTAAATGCGATAAATAAAGGCACTGAAAACACGTAGCAATATGAAACAAATACACATTTTCAATGTCTGCAAAACCTCAAGCTACCTATGACACCTGGCCTCAGTTCCTTATCTGACTTGAGAGCACAAATGCCTTTGATTTTCAGCCATTAACTCTTTCGTGACACGGGGATGTGCAGGCCAATTAACTTGAGGGTGGTGAAAACTGCAAAGGTCCCTAAAGAATTGTCTGACTTCACTTATGTGTGAAGGCACTCATCAGTGAATGCAGAAGGAAAACCAAACAGAGCCAGCCCCAGCCACAAAAGTGATGGAGAGGACAGGTTAATACCACAATCAACTTCTTTCACAGGAAGAGAACTGTTTTCTTGTTAAATCCTCTTTCACAGAGGATTAAGCTACTATGAAAAAAAATAAGAAAGAAGAACAGTGTCTGCATAACAATTCCAAAACTGCACCATCTGTAGACAAGCATCAGAGTACTTAAAATCCCACTGGCAGGCCACTGAAAAAACAGTTTGGCAGTGTCTGCTACACTCAGAATCAAGTGTAAGGAGAAGCCAAGATTAAATCTATGGAGATACTCAGATGTGGAGTCTCTCTTCTGTCAGATGTGGATATATCCCCATGCATCACAGCCCAGTGGAAGAGAAGAACCATGCAGACAGGCTGCAGCTGGAGAGCACACATCCTGTGGGGTCACAGCACAGGGGAGGAACCACGTGTGTTTCAAATGCAAGATGCACAAGCCAAGGGACTGGAGAGTGTGAGGTGGAAGCCAAATGTGTGATCTTATACTTCATGCATGAGGCTCGTCAGGCCTGCCTACAGCCTTGCAAAAACACTCACAAACCAATTCCAGCCAGCTGGTTTGTATTTCCATTGTATTTCCTAGGGGCAGAAAACAGAGTCTGCCCACAAACCGCATTCGTATTCTCCTCATGTAAATTTTACTTTTCAGCACAGCTATGATGGGTTTAATTTCACCTTGATTTCTTTGGAGGGTAAAAGCATTACAGAAAAAATAAATTTCTTCTGCTTTGCCTTCAGCCAGAGAATGACAGCAACATTCTCCATGTGAAGAAACTGGTAATGCTGCAGTGATTTTTATCACTAGCACTTGTATCTCCTGGATATTAATAGATGTTTGGAAAATGCTGTAGTATCTCTTTATTTATAAAATATAACTGGGTATAATTCTGATGCAAAGTGATGAATTCCTCTCTATCAGGAGCTGAGCAGACTGCTTGTCTTACCTCTGCAGTTTACAATAATGGACCACTAAGGTTTGGCTTGGAAAGGGGATGATAACATCCCAGATGAGGCAGACCTATGTTATAGAATAATCATCTACTTTGTCATGACAAAGGCACAACTGCACTGCCCCTATCTGCTGCAAAGTCAAAAAATGTAGGTGCATCACCTGTAAATGCATCCAGATCATTGCAGGGAGCTGGTATATATAATTTTGGAAAAAGCTGACCTACACATTATAGTATTAGTCAACATTAGAGTATCAAAATTCGGACAGATTTTAAGCTGAAGAAATAAAAAATAATGCAATAGGGGCAAGAAACTGCATTTCAGTGAGAATAATGAGGTACACAAATAAGAATTGGGGAATTCACAGATAGATGAAAGTTCTGAGGGAAAGGACCTTGTACTAAAACAATCCCTAAACTTGGTATGAGACAATAACACCACTCTTGGGAAGTGCAGATACTACAATGGAGCCAGTGAAAGCAAGAAAAGCTTTAAACACATTTTCAGTAAGATTTTTACTACACTTAGCATTTAGGGTTCTGTGCTCATTTTGAGACACAAAATGTTGATCAGCTTGGAGAAAAACAAGGAGGAACATGCAGAAGGAAAAGTAACTGAGGCGGTAAGGAAGGAAGAGGCAAAAATTGCTGTGTCTGTGGTGGACAGAACAGACAGCACAAGGAGATAAGAGAGACAAAAGATTTTTAAGGATGCTGTAGCATCACCCCGGAGTGTATGAAACCTACCCCATCAGAATTTTTGAAACATTAAACAGATACATCCCAAGAGTGACTAAGGCAGCATGATCCAGGATTGCAGCTGAGCAATGAACTATATAAAACCTTGTATTTCCCTTTAGCTCTAGATTTCCTTTTTTCCTGTCACTGTTAGTGAGCTTTGCTTCTCGGCAGATTGTCCACAGTCTGGTTTTCAGATCCTGACAGGAGATTGCAGGGTGTAAGCTTCAAGAAAAAAAATCTTTCTATTGTGTGGAAACAATGCACACTCAAAATGATGAAATTCCACAAAAAAGTTTCAGAGCCTTCAAACCATCACGTGTCAGAGTAGATATTTTAAAGATGATTTTCATTATACTGCGTATTTCTCACTTGATTATAATCTGATTCTATTCTCACCTTAATAGTCATCACTTTTACTGACTTCAACAGCATTATTCCTCCTGCTTTCACACTCACTACATTAAATGAGGGTAGACCCAGCCCTAAATGAGTGGAATGGATTTAGCATTACACAATTTCAACGTTCTGGGTATTTTTTGCCATTTACTACTGTCCTCCAGGTTTCCTTTACATCTATAAATTGCCTCTTTGATGGCAGTGGCAGGGATGTATTTGTGTAAGACAGTGTTTGCTTCCACAAGCACAGGAAGACAGATGAACCCCTGCAGAACCCTGCAGCTGGAGCTAGATTGATCTGTAACTCAATCCAGCAGTTTTTAAATACAGGTAACATGAAAAGCTCTCCAGCAAGCTTCTGAATGCAGCAGTCTGTTTAAAAACAACACAAGTGACTGAGCAGATTCATCTTCTTGTAACAAAATTCTCACTGAATAGGACAAGCTTCCTCTAAAGGTTTTCCACTCAATTTCTGTGCCTGTAGCCCCTGGTAAACTGCACTTCTGAGCTCATGAATGCAGCAGCATGAAGGAATATTGAGAACTTGGTGCTCTTTTTAGATCTCAGTCCACCTGTAGACAAAAGCCCTAATAATGTCCAACATTTTACACATTGGCTGGACCTGAGGAAATGCTCATAGAATCGCCACAACAGTATGTCTAACGACCTGAAACTTAAACTAAACTGGAAATACTCTGAAAGTCCATTCTGTTGAGTGTTCTAAAACTACATTCAATATCAAAGCTCTGGTGATCTCCAGCAGTGCCACATCATTGCTCCAGTGGGCACCTTACACACTCAAATTTCATTTTTTTCAGATGTAAAGTTTCTCCAGATTCACAATGTTAAACTGGAACGTGTAAGAAGTGAAGATCAAACTAATGAATGAGAACTTGCCTCTTTTTATCTTGAATAAAAAGGAGTGTATACCTGAAGGAGTGTACACCCAAAATAGGGGCATACCTATTCAATATCAAGAACACTGAAGTGGCAAATATAGTTTGAGAGATTATCCTTCATGGAGACCCTCCAAGAGTAAATAGTCCTTACATCCAAGCAGATTCTTAACCTCTAAAGGCTCCAGTAAACTCACAGTAGGTAACTTTCAGTTTGTTATTCTCAAAACAGAGCTGTCTTCTAAAGAATTAAAAGGGTAAAGTGCCCAAATCTCATTCAAGTAAAATCTAGGCCCCCTTCCAAAATCTGTTTTACCCAAGAAGATAAATGGCAAACTGTAGGTTTTCAGAGAGCCAGGAGACATAAAGTTATATCATGACCCTTTTTTATTTGCTAAACTCTTCCATGAAAGTTGAAACTGAGGAAATCCACAGAGATGATCACCAAAATTATCTTCCCTTGCAAGTAACAATAGGTAAGATAGAAGAGTTTTTCAGGTGGAAAAGAGTTTCATTACTTTCACAGCAAAGGAATTCTGCCTACCTAACCACACTGCTAACACCTTTCTCATAAGAGAAGTCATTTTGGTGATTTTTGTAAAGGACAATTTCTGATTTCTGCATATAATATGAGCAGAAGATCCCAGAATCCTGGATGAGATGCAAAAAGAAAGTGCCTAAGATGGAGATAAAGCCCATAAAACCCAGCACTTGGAAACCAATGTCAAATCCAGAGCTGGGGTTAACTGAGGATGCCTTGAACATTGTGTGGATCATCAGTCATGACAAGCACTCCAAAGGAAATGCTCCACCTCTGCTCCCTGTGAAAGAGCTCCCGCTGCTCCTCACGCAGAGCACCACTGCTGGGAAGGCATTTCAGGAGAAAACTGCTCCCTTGATTGTGCAGACTGCCAACAAGCTCCAAGCCACTCACAGAAGAAATCCTGAGCATTGCCCTGTCTCAAACCTATGGTAATTCTTCAGGTCAGGGGTCAAGCCCTTTGGCAATTAGCAGAATAAATTAGTTTGCTAATCACCTTGGAGGAACAAGTAACCTAATCAATAGGGAGGCATTGTGATACGTGACTAAAGCTATTCACATAATCTCATAGCTAGAATGTCCTGGTTTTGAGTGACATTTCTTACCCAAAATAGCCTGGAGGAAGAGAAGTGCTGTTGACAAATGGGAGCTGAGTGAAGCTGTTTGGGAATGCAGGGACGGTGTGTTGCCTTAAGCAGTTTAAGTGAATCTGTGTGTATTGCAAAACTACATCTCTGAAACTATTTCAAAGTTAAGAGCTGCAAGAAGCTATTCAGGAAATAATGTGAAAAACAGATCTGGTGGCATCAATCAGAAATTCATAGCACTTCCACTGCATGGCAAATTGGGAAAAACTGCACAGAGCTGAAACCAGGAGAGCAAAGCCATGGAGAAATCAACTGACAAAATAAAACTGCCCACTGGCTATGCCTGGGAACTAGAATTCCCCTTAGTATCACTGCATGCTTTACTTTGGTCAGCATTCACCATTTATTAGTACCAATAAAACTGTGTCCTGAATGCAGCAATCAGGATATGCCCAAAATTTTCCAAACAGCAGACCTGGAGTTTGCTTCTATTTTTAGATGAAAGGTCACAATTCATACAGCTTTTTATCTGGATCTTGCTCTGACATAACCTTTAGTAACTCTGATGCCATCCAGAAGGACTTTGACAGGATTGAGGAGTTGGCCTGTGCAGACCTCACGAAGTTTGACAAGGGCAAGTGCAAGGTCGTGCATGGAGACTGTGATTGGATTGAGAGTGACATGAAAAGTTGGACATGACCCAGTAAAGTGTGCACACAGCCCAGAAATCCAACCATATCCTGGGCTGAGTCAGGAGGTTGGTGGAGGGGATTCTCCCCCTCTATTCTGCTCTGGTGAGTCCTCACCTGGAGCACAGTGAAGTCAGAGCTGTTGAAGTCTGGGGTCACACCTGTTAAAGTGGGTGCAGAGGAGAGGTCAGAGGGTTGAAACACCTCTCCTGTAAAGAAAGGCTGACAGTTGTTCACCCTGGAGAAGAGGAAGCTCCAGGGAGACTTTTCTGAATATTTTCAATACTTAAAGAGAGTGGGCTTATAAAAAAGGGAGACTTTTCACCAAAGTCTGTAGTGACAAAACAAGGAGTAATGGTTTCAAACGGAGAGAGGGTAGGTTTAGGACTGGACGTTGGGAAGAAATTTCTTACAATGAGAGGGTTGAGACATTGGAACTGGATGCCCAGAGAACTTGTGGATGCCCCATCCCTGGAAGCATTCAAGGTCAGGTCAGATGGGTCTTTGAGGAACCTGATCCTGTGAAAGATGGCCCTGCCTATGGAATGGGGTTACATGATCATTATAGGCTCCTGGGAATCAAACCATTCCATGAGTCTATGAAGTTTCTGTGTTTCCCAAGCAGGCCTAATTGCATTCAGTTCTGGGCAATTTTCCTTTGAGAGCCAGAAAAAAGACACAATGACCCTAGACAGCTTCTGTGAAGCAAAAGCAAACAGTTTATGCAAGGGAACTATGGACTATCACACAAGATGGATTATACATACTCTCTTTTACCTGGAGCTTTTAAGAGAGCCCAATGTCTTCTTCTAAAGTGCCCCAATTGCAAAACCCAAGATTTCCCATTTGGTTTTTGTTTCCCCCTCTATCAAGACTGTTCTTTCTACCATTTCCAAACTCCTTATCAAAGTTTCTTAAATAAGGAACCTCAGTCTAAACCCCAAGCCCTTGTTTTATACAATCAGCACTTTGATAAAATTTTAAGATCTTTATCTGCATTGTTTATCTGTCTTGGGCTTCTCTAGGATTATTGATTTGACTTCCTATAGGAGGTCAAAATAACTCTCTGGCATAATGAACAAACAGGAACAAGCTTGTGGAAAAATAAAAGGAAAAAACCTTCCAAATTTCTCCTTCCTCACCAAATTATTTGAGCCACTGTCATATGCTGGGGCCCAGTACAATCACAGAGCACGAAAATGCTCAGGAAGCATTCCAGTCTTATGTAAGGTAAGAGGCAATACACTCTGCAAGTAAAATTTGCCAGCCAAACTAGCACAGAAGCTCCACCAGGTCCCCTGTGGACTTGTGTTGCATAGAAGCTCTGATTAGATTATCATAATGATCCGATTTAGGCCACAAAATCTATCATTCTGAGCCAGCACATTATCAGAGATAATTTTGTAAACTGATGTCAACATCAGAGAAACTCAGATTACTATTCGATCAATACTTGGAACATTAAAATAAATTCCTTGGAGTCCTTATGTGTATCCAGTGCATCAGTAACAGAGTGTAGTATTTGCAGAACTCAGGGCAAGTATCAAGTCTATTTGCTTAGTCAAACAAGACTCCTCTGAATTTCTGTGAACTTTATCTGGCCTAACTGACATTAGCTAACAGTTGCTCTTAAAAAATCTTACTGCTTTTAGTAGTGAATCCAAGGAAAAAACTCTAGGATGTATTGACAGGACCAACTTCCTCCTATGCAGGAGTAGATTTTTCAATATCTTCTCAAAGAACTAGAAAGTCTGCTTTGGAAACAAATCAGTAAACTTCCAGCTGGCAAGACACCAGCTTTCCCTGACGCATTCCTGTTTTCAGCTAATTTAATGATGTAATTCAATCTTCCTCTGGGTTTCATTCTTAGAGATCCTAAATGTACACATTCATCTACAAGGACCCTGACCATGGATAAACAGCTTAGATAATCCCTTTTGACTCACTCCATCACATCAGGCTTGGAAGTGAAGTGAGGGTGAGGCACATCCTGCACAGCTCTGGCTTTTTGGCCGCAGCATCCATCAATTAAAGAGTCAGGGAAGATGAGCCACCTACTGAAAAGCAAACATATACGAGTGGGAAAGGAGAAGCTAAAGCTATTCCCCTTCTCATCAGTACATAAGAAGTAGTAAAAATTGGGCAATTAGTCACAGTCCAGCAGCCTGCTCTCAGCACATTCACGGGCACAGCATCTGGACACCCCTCCCAGGCCAGCACAAGCTGCAGAGCCCAGCCCCAGCAGCTCCTCACTGCAAAAGGACAAAGGCCAACAGGGCAGCAAGCACTGCTTTAAAACAAGCCATTAAACCAACTTCAGTTTCTAAAATAGCCCATGTTGCTCTGAATACTTCTGGCTAACGGAATTATCTGGGGAAGAAAAAAAAAAATCCAGAAATTCTTCTGATTGTCTTGCCCAAATATATATAGCCTGAAACATGTATGATTAGTGCATAATGAATTCCTAATTCTGACCTGGTATCTTCAGGTCCTCAGCCACAGTAAAAACCTCACAGTTAGGCTGATTCTTCCCAGCAGACAAGGTTAACTCTCTCACTGATGGGTACACTGGGGGGAAATATTCTGCAAAACAATTACAGCACTTAAAATGGTTTAATACACACTAATTTTTGAACCCAAAATATCAAAGAGGTGGGGTTTTTTGAGATTTTACCATAGAAAAGAACAGGATCATAAAATTGGGGTTATTCAGCCTGAAGAAGGGAAAGTTGCATTGAAACAACCTCATCACAATCTTCCAGTATTTGAAGACTGAGCAATTGTATCCAAAGAGATTAAGCTTCTTTTGTCCCAAAACAAAGTAACCAAAATTTATGGAGGTGTTATTTGAGGAAGTATATATTTAAATTTCATTAAGTTTTTTCATTGATTGGCTACAGAACACAGATTTATGAAGCAATCTGACGCAGGCATCAGTTTTAAGGTGACTTGGGAGCCAAACCAGGAATGTCTCCTTAAAATTGTATCTTTGCTGAGCAACAGCAATTGGTATGACAGATACAGCTAACAGAAGGCAACAGACACACAGATTCTGCATTTAAAGTCAGGTATTGTGTCAGAAAATAGTCCAGCAGTTCCCAAAATAAGTCTCAGAACATGTAGCATAGCATTAGACTGCTGCAATGGAAATTCTGCCCAACCTCTTCAAACCTAACAAAGTATAAGTGAAAGGAAGTGAAGCATTACTCAGTTTTGGTTTTCTAGCCTTATATACTCACTGAAAATCTAATTTTTATCTGTGTATATATACACTTATACACATATATTCCTGAGAAAAGCCTGTGGTGAGCTACAAATTACAAATTTTGAGATTGCTGCATGCTGCTAATATGTCCCATAACGTACTTTCTAAAGTAATATCAGCATCTTTTTAAAAGGCTGTAATATGGGGTAGACTGCTCAAAGCCTAAAGCCAAGAATATAATCCAGTGTTAATTCAGGAACCTTAGGAAGGACAGGAGGAAGATAAAATTTAACACTGTCATAGTACTTGTGATGTCCCAGAATCACAGGAAGCAAAGAAACGTGGTCCTGTAAAGGTCTGACTGAAGGAGGCTAGACCATTCTACTCTCTGTCAGAAAGAAAGCAGGCTGATTTTTAAAACCAAAAGGAAAGGAGGAGCTGTAGCTCTGAGAAGGCTCCAGAGCAAATCAGGTAGAAGTTCTTTAGCTGAATTACTTGGAACAGATCCCTGTGGGTAAGCACAACGTTAGGGGCATGTTTTGGTATGGTTCCTCTTGCTTCTTTCTTTCTAGGAAACACATTTATTTTATTTTTTTATCACTTTTTACCTTCTATGTAACTTATTTTATGAAAATTATAAGCCAGATTTATTAATGTAAATCCAAAATTTTCCTGGCTGTTTTTAGTAGGACTTTTTTTATTAAAACTCCTGCTGCAACAAAACCTGCACGGGTGTGTCCTTGTCCTCTACTTACAAGCAGAGCTAAGTAGTCAGGAAATTCTAACCCTCACATTTCTTTGCTCAGATCATAGCTCAATAATACAGAAAACCTGTCTGTAAGGCTCACAGCACCAGATCAAAAATTTTCTAGCTACATGACACAGGAGATTGTCCAACAGAAGCTCATTATGCTGGTCTAAATCCATTACAGAAATATGGACAAGTTGAGGTTGTACCAACAGACTTTTGGTGAAATCAGGTATATTTTGCCTTCCACAGCAGCCTCGGAAGCCAAGGGAGCTGACAGAAATGTGGGCATGTGCCAAACCCCAAATTAGATCCAGCTCATCTTGCTGCATGCTCCAGTAGTCCACAGATGAGTACAAATGATTTTGAAGCCACAGCTTCTGTCTTCTCCAGAAAACACAGATAGGCCTGTCTATTCCCACAGATCTCTGCTGGCCTCAAACTTTAATTGAGTTTGAAAAGCTTAAACAACAGCAGTACTGAGCAAGAGGGAGTCTGGACCACAGCACAGCACGGAATAGCAAAAATGGCTTTGTTTACAGTGTTTCAGCAATTCTGGGTAGTCCAATTCTAACAAAAGCTCAGAAATACAAATCAAAAGAGGAGAGTTAGAAATTATATACACATTAGCATTACAGAAGCTTTTGAGTGACTGAGCTATTGGTTAGTTTTCAGAGTTCCTGGGTATCTAAAAAGTGTTAGAATTCAGACTAAAAACAACGGTTTCTGCTGAGGGTAATATCTGTGAAAATGTTTAATTTTCAAATGAGGCAAAAAACCTGTTCTCTCTCTGCACATGCAAGCTTTGTAAGAATGATGAGTTTTGCAATTGAAAAATCATATTATTTCTTGACAGTATGTACAAAAAATGCTGGTGCAAGAGAGGTATGGCTGCATGCAGTCTGAAATCAAATCTGTTCTGGAGGGCAGGCCCAGCAGAACTTCTGCATTACCAGGACAGCAATGAGACTTGGTTCGGACCACTTCTGTTCACACCTGCAAGATGCTCTGAGAGTGCATGAAATACAGAGAGTTTTAAAAGTATTACTGGGGCTCTCCATCGTCTGAAGCAAATCAGAATGTTCAAATATTTCAACCTCGTCAATGATGCATAGCATTAAATGTTGGTTGGCTGCACTCATTTTCTGAGGGGAAATGAAATATTTAAAACAAAAGCATAATAAACTATTTAATAACTCACTCATCAGCAGAAGTTGCACATTCAGACCCTAGAAAACAGTCACATTTACATCATTGTGGTGCAATAAAAATGCCCTTAACCTGACATTATTTTTTTATCAGGATGGTGTTTTTTTCCTGCAGTATTTTCACAAGCTGGAGGCCGAGGAGCATTTGTTGCTCTTTACTCTGTTTTAAGGGGTTTAGATATCTGAAATGACATTTTGCACTATCTGAACTTTGGCAGTTAACTAAAATTAAAATCAATCCTTAGCCCTATATAAAAAATCACATCTCACTAACACAAGCAGACAGCCAGGCACTCCACCCATTGTGAAGTACTTTTGAAATACTATTCCTTATGACAGTGGTGGCTTTTAAAACGAGTTGCAACTGAAAGTGTATTTTAAGAGGCTACAATAAAACACCAATTGACATCTGACAACCAGGGAAATGTGGGAGAAAAATAAAACCTGTTAAAGATGGTTCTGATGTACAAGAAGATCCCTCAGTACTTTCAGCATCTCCAGCAAGGCTCATTCCTGGACAAAAGAACCAGGAATTTATATGCTTCTATCCTAGAGCACCTGGGTTAGAGCTTTGTGCAGGTTTTGCATAGCACCAGACAAAGTCACAGCTCTGGTTTGTGAATTGGGCTCATAGGTGCTACTCAATCTGAATTAGTACCTTTTTATGCTGGATGAACATTTCCTTGTAAATATGGGAAAATGTAGATAAACTATCACTGTCTGCCTAACTGCACTTTGTAAAATTCTGCTAATGCTGTGCCATATGCCTAGTGCAGTATGCAATAACCTGGAATTAATGAGAAGATATCTGAGGATCTATTGTCTTTTTGGTGGCACCTGCTGCAGTCAAGTTTCAGAACTCCACTGAAGATTTATTATGTTTTCACAAAGTGTGTTTTCATGTGGGGATTTTCAGACTGGAGAAAAACTTTAAAATTATAAACCAGTGTTTTCTTCCATCTATGTGGGCATAGGATCATAGAATGTTAAGGGGTTGGAAAGGACCCTAAAGATTCTCTAGTCCCAACTCCCCCTGCCAAGGGAAGGAACAACTTCCACTAGACCAGGTCCAACCTGGCCTTGAACACTGCTAAGGATGGGGCATCCAAAACCTCCCTGGACAATCTATTTCAGTGTCTCACCACCTTAATAGTAAAGAATTCCTTCCTAGAATCTAACCTAATTTCCCCTTCTTTCAGTTTTCACTCATTACTCCTTATCCTATCATTTGTATAGGACATGCGTGTATATTTTTATAGTTTGCCCAATTCATCAAGCTATTGTTGTTCATTAAATGAATAAGATAAATAGCTAAATAATTATCTTCTAAATACAAGAGAACATTTTAAAATGTGATGTTTACAAACAGAGAAGGGCTCCTGGGAGAGCAGCTGGTCACTAAAGGTGTTCACCAGGGCTCACAATTTGGGCCAGTTCTGTTCAGTATCTTTATCAATGATCTGGATGAGGGGATGAGATGCACCTTCAGTCAATTTACAGATGACACCAAGTTGGGTGGGAGTGTTTATCTGCTGGAGGGGATCTGCCAATGGCATCCTGGCTTATACCAAAAACAGTGTGACCAGCAGGACCAGGAAAGGGCTGTCTCTGTGTACTCAGCACTGGTCAGGCTGTACCTGGAGTGTTGTGTCCAGTTCTGGGCCTGTCACTACAAAAAGACATTGAGGGGCTGGAGAAAGTCCAGAGAAGGGCAAAGAAGCTGGTGAAGGGTCTAGAGAGTGAGTCCTGTGAGGAGCAGCTGAAGGAGCTGGGGTGGTTCACTCTGGAGATGAGGATGTAGCAAGGAGAGTGTTGGTCTCTTCTCACCAGCAACAAACAACAGGACAAGAGGAAATGGCCTTAATCTGCACCAGAGAAAATTCACGTTGGACATCAGGAAGAATTTCTTCACTGACAGGATTTTCAAGCTTTGGAATGGGCTGTCCAGGGAGGTGGTGGAAATATTCCCTGGAAATATTCAAGAAATGACTGGATGTGGCACTTGGGGTTTGGGTTTCGTTGATGTGGTGCTCAGTCAAAGGATGGACTCGATCTTGGAAGTCTTTTCCAACCTTAATGATCCTATGATTGTATTTCCAAGTAGCACCCAGAGGTGTCACTGAACACATGATAAAACCATACACCAAACAGTCAGGACTGCAAGTTTTGAGCAGTTATGAATTAATTACACCTCCTTAAATAACACAAGAAGTCTAAAAATCGTGTGACCTAATAATTATTTACTCCCAGTGCTTTTATTTGCCATTTGCTTTTCAAATGACTGAGATTTCCAGTTGCAAGTTCCTTCATAAGCATCATGGACAACAACTGCCTTTATAAATACTATAATTGAATATTAGATTTTCCATTAAACACATGACTGCAAGGCTGTAAGATGGGAGACAGTTCACTATATACTGACATACTCTCAAAGACATAAAAACTGATAATACAAAGGCTATTATTGCCTTGATGTGCAGGAGATTATAATAGCCAAATATAACAAAGATAGGAGAGGAACATAATAACAAGCAGTAACGAGACCATGGCATCAACAGAAAATGCATTTGCACTGAAATAAATGTTAATTATTTCTTAATCCAGAATGTGCACATCTAAGCATTAACCCCACCCCAGAACTAGTAACAGAGCAAGTAATTGCAGAAGAGTGAAGTATCTCATTATTTTACTCCGTACCTCTCAACACCTTTTACAAAATATATTCTTTCTATTTTACAGGCAGCCAGAGACACACAAAGTCTCCAGGAGCAGCCCAAGGTCACTGAGGTCAGTGCCAGTGCAGACAAATCAAAGCACCTCACCAGAGGTTATTTGCTGGGTTCATACAACGCTGCATTTGCGATTTCTCTCCAATTTCTATTTGCTACACACTCAAGTGACAAAGTCCTGATTAAGGATTCTTAAATCAGGTGTGAAGAGAATGCTTTTTAAATGTATTTTGCAGATAAAGGTTAAACAAAGGGGAATTTTAGAGAGCCACTGACAAGACTAAATTTCTTTTGCACACATTTCTCCTGTACTCATTTTTCTCCTGGATAAAACTGCTCTTGAAACACTTGAAATCTGATTTTTCTAAGTGTTTTTATTGCTGCAAAAATAGCAAAGTAAACTGAGAATTTCTCAGGCCTAAGGGATTTTTACATTTATTTAGCTTTTGAACTGACAGATACAGTTTATCACCTGGCTCTCTAGGACAGGTATGCTATTTAAAAATACAATGCAACAAGCAGTGTCAGTCTGAATTACAGTAACTGGTTAATTCAAAATGCGTAAACATGCCTAGGATCATGAATGAGAACCCAAGACTCTCCAGTCAAAAATAAATAGTTTAATCAGCTGGCCAGTGAGTCTTGTGGTATCCTGTGCCTCATGAATCCCAAATCGTATTCAAGTTAGAATTTTAAAAGATAAAGGGAAAAGGCTCTTCTGCATCCAGGAAGGGACATATGGGCTTGAGCCACTTGGGCAGAGGAAGGATCTCATGCTTTATATAGGTGAAAACTCTAAACACGAGGTTTTATAGCAAAAAATATAAACTATTCCTCCTCTATACTCCTCCATCATTCTTTGTGAAGCAGCAGCTGTGTGTTTTGGTTTTTTTTCAGTAAGAGTTGATGAATGCCTGTTAAGTGTAGCAGCACCTACTGGAACAGTCTTGCTGGATCTGGACAATTTCTCCTGACCTTACACAGGCCGAAGGTTGGTCCATTGTGAACATACAAAAACAGGCTGTGCAGACTATGATTAAAAAGGAAGATATTAAACTCATGTATGTATCCTGAGTTTTAGGCTACAGTTGATCCAAGAGTTCCAGGACTATAATTCTTAATTTACATGACTAAATTTTTGACAGCTTCAACTTTAACCAGCTGAATCCTAGTTTTTGATAAAGTTCTCATTCCCTAAAATAAACATGTCTGTACCATCACTTTACCCCTAGTCTGTGTGAAAATCAAGAGTGGTGTGGAGTGAAGAGAACCAGAGGTCCAGAATACAAAATTATTACTCGAGGCATGTATGAAAAAAAACCGAAACATTAAAGGAGTGAAAACTTGTGAGATGATCAATTTCAAAAGACTAGAAAGATGAGTACCCAGAAAACACAGACATTTAATGGTGGATGACAATTTTAACGAATTAATGCTCACTCCAGAAACTGAATAAAGCTTTTCATTGCCTCATATATCACTGAATCATTTGTTTGCCACATTAGCCAAACACCATGAAAGCAGAAGAGAATAAAGCAGATCTTGAAAAGAGTTTGGTGAAGATATAAGGCAATCAATACATTTTCACATGGCTTTCATATAACATACTATATTTCTGCAAGCATTTCCCCAGAAAAAAAGTAGTTTTAAAAATGGGAATTCTTATGATTTAACAATTGATACAAATACCACAGAAATGCAGCAAAGAACAATGAGAGTAACAGGATAGAAAACCATCTACTAAAACAGCTAGATGGAGTTTCTGGCTGGCAATTCGAAGAAAATGGTTTTCTACACAAAACCTTTGCACAAACTTGGAGATAATGAAAGGAAGACCAATCTGTATTAACGGCCATCATGAATAATGATGAGAACTTCTACAATGTATTTGTGGAAAAAAATGAAAAGGCCTATGAGACAGACTTGCCAGGAATAATGCCTCAAACCCAATAACAGCTAATGAGAGTGTTTAGTAAGTATCAAGATTCAAGAGGAAAAGGAAAAAAAAATGAAAGAAAAAAAAACAGAGAGAAATACCTTTCTTCACATAGCAAGAACCAAGAAATTGAACAGAGTGGTTGGTTATTGCTGAGAAATGAGGGACTGAGAGGTCATGTCTTGTATTTTTCTGCAATTAGCATGTAACTATTGCCACCAGAGATTCCTGGTCAGAGAAATGTTTGGGACATTTGTTTTTATCACGTAGGAATAAGGCTTGAGTTGCACCTGATCTTAGAGAAGTGGTTGCAAACAGCAAAGGTAAGTGACCTGACAGGGAAAAATCTGAAACACAAAGAGTCAGAACAAGTGCTGAAGCTCAAGGTCAAAGGAAAACAAGAAGCAGAACCAATACAGAGGCATTTGGGTCCAGGATACACTGAGGGACTGGGGGTGCAGGAGGCTAAAGAAAGACAGGCAGGTCACGTGCTGAAAATCACTGTTTTCTAATTTTGAAAAACACAACCATTTAGAGAATAAAGAGGGCAATGGATGCAATTATTGAAGACAGAGGGATTTCCCATTAAACAGAGCTACACAAAATGACTTCAGCAAATCCAAGGGCCATCAATGTGTGGACACTACATGAAAGAACTGCCAACAAGTCAATCACCAGCTGTGATTGGCAGCTGTGCTGTTAGGTCAATGACCAATTCTGTTCCAGCAGGATGGAAGAGCCAGCTGCAATGTTATCCCTACAACTCTGACAAGGTACTAACAGCAGACCATAATATTTGTGAGCAAGTGCTGCCCATAGACAAAAAAGACATGTTGAGGCCAATGGCCAAATGCAAGGTGTCAAAAGGAGACTCACAAAAAACCAAGAGCAAGAACTGCATAAAATTCACCTCAGCTGATGTGAAGAACTGAACAGGTCTGGGAAAGCACAGGCTGCAGATTTAATCTCAGAAGGAAAACTTGAAGTGATGCAGGCATAAAAAATGTTACAATAGGGTTTATGTTGCATAGTATTAATATTTAAGAAGAAGTATTTTCAGGAAATGGAGTAGAAATAACATACATACCAGGAGGAGAGTGAAATACAGAATTCATGGGAGCCATGGAAAACTATAATGGAATTAAGGTTGTCAGTTGCAAACAGGAAGCATATAAAAATTGAGGACTTCTACTTAAATCCACTTTCTACAGCACTGCATGGGGAAGTGTCTGTTCACAGGTTCCTGCTCCAGTTTCTGTAAGCTGAGAGGTCTGGAGATGTTCAAGCATTGACTGCTGACACAAGAGAAAAGTTTATCACAAGTAGCACATCTTTTGTGTTGAGTCCAGACACAAGACAAAAGTAGACACAATCAGAACGTGGTGAAACACGGAAGTGTTGTAGTGTCAGTTCTTCCCATTTATCCAAGGAGGAAGACAGAAGTGCCTAAGTGACCAGGAGACTAAACAGCAAAGGCAAGAGGGGAAAATATGGGTTCCCTTCTCAAAAACATTGAAACACTGCAGTTATGCCCTTCCAGCAGAGAGAAAGTCAGGATTCTGCTTGGTCTCTTCAGAAGAGGCAATTGCAGCCTAGGAGAAAAATGACCATCAAGCCAAGAAAACAGCTGAAAGAAGCTCAGACCAGAGAGGCATCTTACTGAAGCAAAGAAGCAAAGAGCACAAAGCCTTTGCAAACAAAGGAGCTGGGCTGCTTCCAGCTCTGAAACAGCCACGCAAAGGAAATGGGCTCAATGCAGTAGGACACCCAGCATCCTCTACAGCTTTGGGCTTGGAGAAGTGGGGTGGGGACAGAAATGGAGAGGGTAACTATGGAGTAAATACAATAAAAAGGGATCAAAAGGGGTGATCAGAGCAAGCAAAGGCACTTCTGCTTGTGTTATGTTGAAGGGACAGAACTCAAGCTCAACTGTGGTGTCAGTCAGCAGCAAAGTCCTCAACACCACAAATAATAACAGGAACTGATTAATCAGTGTTTACCAAAGGGCTTTCTATTAACAGGCAAATCCAAAAATGTACCACAGACTGGCAACCCCAAGAACTACACAGGACACTGCATAGGACTTGCATGGTGCTGCACAGGTAGCAAGAGGAATGCATTAAAGGAGCAGCAAAAATTTTGTCTGTTCCTAGACTACATAGAGTGAATATCAGCCCATCAGGTAAAAAAGGGCCCTTAACCTATGGCCATTTTACTGTCAGGACTCCCAAAGCCTCTCAAGCTATTTCCCAGCAAGTGAAATTATTTCCACTCATGCAAAGGGAGAGTAAATCACAATAATTCTTGTGGCAGAGGGCTATTCCTCCTTGGCCAGGCTGTTAATGGCTGCCTCAAGCAAAAGGCGTTAGAGAGGCAGGCTGGAAATGATAACGAGTCAAGAAATCAGCCAAACATGAACCAATTGCACTGAAATAGCATATTTTGATAGCAGTGTACATGAATAAATATTAATATGAATTCTTACTATTTGAAATTCCATCAATTTGTTTTGCTTGCATTGATTTTTTTTTTTTTTTTTTCACAAATCTGGAAATATCAGCAAGGTTCAGCTGGCAAGTCCCTTCTCGGGGCTTTGTAACTGTGTGCTCAACTCCTGGGCAAGAGCTGGCATCTTCAGCAATGTTGCCAGAGATTTTATTATTTTATTTTATTTTACTTCGCTTTATTTTTATTTTAAAATTCAACTTCAAGTATGACATCACATTCAAAATGAGTTTTTCTTGCCAAGAATGAAATTACTCTCCATCTTTTCATATCACCTGGACACGAGTTAAAACTCCTTTTCCTCTGCAGTTCTTGTGCTCTGGAACTGCTTTTTACACACTGCTATATCCTTGTGCTTCCACACACCATCCAAACTCCCTCAGGAGCCATTACTGGACCTCTTGCACTCCTGACTGCTGCCAAATGCCTGTAACCTCCACAGAGCTACATTGTTCTTACACCTATTCTCCTAAAAACATAACTGGACATATTTCTCTTGCATCACCCCCTTCTCCATCCCTGTATTTCATCCACCTTTTTTTGCCTCTTGCTGTCCATCAGGAACATCCTGTGTCTACCACACCTGTCCTTTCTTCCATAAGCAAAGACCACAGGTGCTCCTGGAGTATAAATAAGCACATAATCCATCAATTCTCAAAACTCACCAGGACACATCATTCTGCTCTTGCCTGCAGCTCTTAATTTGCTTCTGTCTTTGCCATTGCTTATGATTAAAAGCCCTGACTCTGTTATTTAACTCTGTGAAGCATGCAGCTTATATGAGGTGGCACACAACGCAGGCCGGATCTTCCAACTTGAAACACTTCATTATATTAAGAAGAAAAAAGAGGTTTATGATTAACTTTGATTTCAAGCCACAAAATGAAACAGTTTAAAGCCATTTTAAATACGCTTCTCGCAGTAGGAAACAGAATAAACCAACAAAATAAACTAAACATTATAATCAAGCCAATTATTACCTTCTATTAGCCAAGTGCTTAAGGGATGAAAAACATCAGCATTTTAACCCAAGTGAAGCATTATGGAGACATTATCCTGGGGAATGGTTTCCAGGCTGCTTTCAGGTTAATCCTCAAAAAAGATTTGCCTTTCCTTTAAAGGCGTTCAGGAGATTGGTCTTACAGGTGTACGTGTGAGAAATTAAATCTTAGGACTAACTTTATGTTCCACTGTCCTCACATGTCTCATGGAAGAGCATCAGAAAGAGGCATGGGGGTGGTGTATAATAGTTTAAAAATTAAAAAGAATTCACATATAGCAATTACAGAAATTAAAACATCTGTCAACAGCATCAGAAGGATGTAGGGGAGTGGCATCCACAAGAAGGATCCATCAAGAAACTAAATAAGCAGCCAACTTCACATCATCCTGTTTGGTACTGTGCACAGCTCCACATCACTGTCTGGAAATAAAACTGACTCCCCCTCCTCCCTGGAATTTAGAGAAACATGCTGGATGAGATTTTAGCCTTTTTTCTCTCTGTGAAAGGCACAGGAGGTGCCCTTCTGGGCAAGATGAGGGGCTCAGGAGGCCTGAGCTGAACCACTGCTTCCCACCCTGCTGTGCCCATGAGAGGCACTGGCCCCTCTCCCTCAGCATGGGAATCACAGGGAGGCTCTGCTGAACACCAAAAGGGACCTGCCCTCATCAGTGAGGTTTTCCCTCCCTCTTCCCACTCCTTTCTCCTCTCCCCACACTTTTCTCACTGCTTTCTCAGCTCTGCTTTCCTGCCCGAGGGGAACCAGGAGCTGGGGGATGGGACATGACAGAGAAATACAATTTCCAGAGTAATTTGTAGGCTGCTGAAACACCGAAACTGCATCGTGGAGATGAATTTACCCTGTTTTACAACACGCGCTCTCACCGCTGTATTTAAAAGGTTGACATAACTCACTCCCTCCTCAGCTCCCTGAGGCAGCTCCTCACAGCAAGAGGCCTCAGCTGCCCTGGCACTGGGGTGGAGATGGAGGGGGAAAAGCCTTTCCATAGGCAAAGCCCTGGGAGGTTTTTCTCATGAGAGGGCAAACTGTTGGGATGCTGGACATGCCCAGCCCCAGGAAGGCTGCAGAGAGCCGGGGTGAGCAGCCAGGGAGGTTCATGGCTGGGGTATAAGGAGGTGGGAGGGCAGGGCAGCTGCCAGCTCACTGAGAGGTGTGGAGGAGGAGGAGGAGGCTGTGGTGGTCACGTGCACAGCTGAAATCATCACTGATGATGTGGTAAAACCAGTGAGAAAGGGAAGTAAAATCCCCCTCCTCAGTCAGGTTAAGGCTCACCCTGCTCCAGGCCCCTTCTACAGCTGAAGGTGCTGATGGATCTTGTCCCTGCACCCCGGAGTCTTCTCATCAGCTCTCTCATCAGCCTCCCATCGCCTTCCTCAGGGCTCAAATCAATCATCAAAATGAAAACCACCATTATTCTTGGGGCTGTCCTGTGCAGGGCCAAGAGCTGGACTTTGATGATCTCTGTGGGTCCCTTTGAACTCACAACATTCTGTAATTATCCCTATTCTAGGAAACCATCCTCCTTTCTCCAGTTGTGTGTGGCAGGGCTGATCCAGCCACAGCCATGTTAAGTAAGGCATGGCTGTCTCAAACCCTCATCCCAACCAGTGCAGCAAAAGCACTCAGCTCTTACTCCTCCTCTCCATTCTTTGGGACAACCTTTCTTCCATGAGCCCAAAGTGGTTCACCATTTGGTTGTGATAATGAATTTATGATGTTTATGCTACCTACCTACCATTATGATGTTTAAGCCCACCATAAACTACAGCAGCTCCCTGGAAAATAGCTCCTTTGACTTAGCCAAGTAAGCCATTTTATTTATGTCCCACTTAAACACCTGAATGTTGAACACTGTATTTTAATGGGACAACAAATCAATACTCAAGAGGGGATGTGTGTGAGGAGGAGAAACCCAAAATCTCTCTAGCTTTGCTCCCAAAACGTAAATTTGGAGAAGCAGGAGGAAAAGATGCCCATGAGACTGAACAAAACTCATCTGAACACATTCACCACAATCCTTATCTCTGGGAAACAATTACTATTACAGATTCAATTAATTCTTGCAGTGTGTTAATAAAATAGAAGGAGAGAATGATGGCATAGATGATTTTTGATAAAATTTGAATTCACTTGTTTGACTTGGGAATAAAAGGTTGATTTAAGCTGCCCCATTTTCAAAATCTAACATTATCAACTGGAACTTGCAGTAAATTGATAGTTACTTATTTTCAAAGGTTTGGATAATAGGACTTGATTCTCCGTGCCCAAGAGATACAGAAGAGTTTAAAAGAGACCTATGATGTATCAGATCAAATTGCACTCTTTCTTTGGAGTAATGAACAAGCTGATCCCAATTTTCAAAGAATAATCATAGAACAGTTTGAGTTGGAAGGGACATTAAACATCATCCAGTTCCAACCCCCCTGCCATGGGCAGGGACAGCTTTCACTAGACCAGGTTGCTCCAAGCCCCATCCAGCCTGGCCTTGAACTCTTCCTGAGATAGGACAGCCACAGCTTCTCTGGAAAACCTGTGCTGATGGAATTTCTTCCCAATACCCAAATCTAAACCTGCCCTTTTCAGTTTGAAGCTGTTATATCTTGTCCCATCACTTCACGTCTTTGTCCAAAGTCCCTCTCCAGCTCTCCCATAGCCCCTTTAGGCACTGGAAGGGGCCCTAAGGTCTCCCCAGAGCCTTCTCTTCTCTGAGATTAACAACCCCAACTCTCTCAGCCTGTCTTCACAGCAGAGGTGCTCCAGTGCCTGGGTCATCTTCATGACCCTCCTCTGGACTCCTCCAACAGCCCCATGTCCTTCTTATGTTGGGGGCCCCAGAGCTGGATGCAGCACTGCAGGTGGGGTCTCACAAGACTGGAATAGAGAGGTAGAATCCCCTCCCTTGACCTCCCCATGCTGCTCGTGGTGCAGTCCAGGACACAGCTGACTTTCTGGGCTGCCAGAGCACATTGCCAGGTCATGCCAAGCTTCTCATTAAACAACCTTCCCACCTAAAGCACAACATAACACCCAGCATGATTTGTAATGTCAAAGTCCTTCATGCTCACCAAGGGCCCGTGGCAGCCTGCTGTGCACTGGATCACAGAGTTACAGGAACCTTTCATGAACAGATTTACAGAGGACATGGAAAGCAACAAGAATGTTCACCCCTACTGAACCTGGATTTCTTACCTCTGAAGAAGCACTGCTGATCAATAACAAGTTGTCACAACAGGACCAAGAGGACACTTTTATGGTTATGATTGAATGTAGGCGCTTACTGCCAGAATGTGTTAAAAATATTTTCACTGAGTAGATTTTTGTTTTGTGCTAAGGCCATAAATCAGTAAAGGAGCTCTCAGAATAAACATTTGATGCTGGCAGATTAATTCTCCATGAATAAATTAGCTCAAATTTATGGCCCTGGCATCACCTGTGAGATTAGGGATTCACAGTGTTGACAGGCTCATCAGAATTGCCTTGACAGTTTAAGTAACATCTTTTGTCAAACTTTGCACCTTTGCTCCTAACCCTGTTTCCCTGAAGTCAGCAGGAAATTCCTATCATGAATGCGAACATTTTGCTTTGTTAGGGATTTTTCTGTGACTTCTTTTTTTTTATTATTCCTATTTGCTTTCATCTATAATTGCTGGTTTTGTTTTGCTTTCAGAATATAATTTTTCTTCCTGGAATTAGTTTGTCCCAGTTACAAATCAGTAGAAAGTTGGGTAATTCTTATATTTTTTTCCCATAATCAATACCTAATTATTTTTTGTCTCAGATATTTACTTTATGATGACCGTCTAGAAATGCAGCCTGTAAAAACTCCATCAAATGTATCTTTTTGTTTGTCTTTTCTCAAAATCATTACAATTATGAGGTACCCACCACACAGTCAACATCAAAAACTGCAACAAACTATCAAGCATCCCCTCTGGCATTTAATTCACACAGGAATGTCACCCCAGTCCTGCCTAGGAAAAGCTGAGTGGTACCCAGGGTTCAAGGAAGCTTTTTAAATCTCTTTCAAATTTCCTGATAGTTTTTTGCTAGTATTACAATATACAGTATCAGAGATGTTGCATTCCTCTGAGAACAGTGGAAGTGTAAAGTCTGGCATGGAGCTTCTCAGACCTTACTCAAAGACATTTCTGGATATGCTTTTAATAAGTTAAGTATATATATATGATCTTACCAGACACAATTTATTGAATTTCTTATCTGTTCTAGGAGGTCAGTTTTCTACCAAGCACATTTTTTATGTGTCACCACTCCATAAATTCTTTATGCAGACTCATGATTTAGGTACCAGTGTGCTATCAACAACTATTTCTTGAACTCCCCTTGCTTTTTCTCTGACACACTGGTTTGTTTTCCTTTCCCTCAGAGACAGAAGTGAAGAAGAGTAGCTTATTGCTCATGCTAGAGAGAGATTTTGGTCAAGAGATCTCAAAACGCCCAAGTAACAATTTATTCCTGCTGCCTTATTTGTTAGTCTGTGCAATTTACAAGTCTATTGTTTTACAGTCACAAGTGTGAGCTCCTGTCAAGCTGCAGTCTCTCCTTTTGTTAATCAATGCGACTCATGCTGACTCTTCACGGGAGTCAGCCATTACTAGAAAGTGGATTTTTATCCATCAACAAAGTTTCAGCTCTGGATTACTGACCTAATTACTCCATTCAGCACATGTAACTCTGAGGGACAGGATAATGTTGTAGAATTGTTGAATGTTACAAGTTCAAACCATTTTTGTTGTAATACCACAGGAGTGACAGACTAAGGTGTCTGTGTGTTAATAATCACTGTAGTCTGTTACAGGAACCTGTTCTCAATTTTACCCTGATGTTCTGCTTATATCAGGAAGGAGATAAATTAGTATTTCTTTATAAAAAGTTCTGATTTAGGGGGGTGTAGATAGCCCCATTTCCCAACTTGCTTAAGAAAATTCATGGAGTCAGGATTTTCCCTGATTTTTCATTGGCATGACTATTTTATAGTTGTAGAGGTAAAACAAAGGCAATCCTAATTTAGAAAATATGTACTGATTTTAAAAAATCACCATTAAAGATTAAGAATCACTTTCAGAGCAGACTTGTCAGCACAGACTCTTTCTAAGCATGTCCTTGGAGTAAAATATAGATGTAAAAGCTAGTTACATATTCAGTCACAATCCCTTGAAATTCTCACCTAATGTTTATCCAAACCCCAAACTCCATTAATAACAATAAATTTACATGTTATTTGTCCCTGAATTCGTCTAGAGAAATAAGATACTTCAGTAAGAGATTTAAGGTAGTGTTTTAAGTATGTTAATCAAATGTTTGCTTCTTTCTCAATATACTCTTCTAAAAGAGAGCCTTGACAACAGAAAAGAGATTTATGACTGAGAGATCCAACCATTAAAAGACTGAATATGTGATCACTGGGTTTATTTCAGATGTTCCTTCTCATATAAAAATGCTGCAATCCAACCCCAGACCAATGCACTTCAGAAAGGCAGAGTACAGAGTAACAGTGAACATCCTTTCCCTGTCATACCCTCCTGAAAATATAAAAGCCTTGTGCCAGATTCCTGTCAGAAGCTGCTTCTAACAGAGAGCTGACATGTAAGTAGTGGCATTATCTATTGGTTCCCTGGGTTGCAATAGGGAGGGAGAATTAAAGCTCACATCAGTTAAGGTTTGCCTCCCATTTCAAAGATTTAAAGTGATATTTGCAGTTTTCTTTATTGCTAAGGGATCTATTATTTGGAAATAGTATAATGAAATGAGATGGATCCTTTGTGGTGACAGTCACAGGCATGGAAAAAACTTTGCACTTAAGATACCAAAGGAACCCAGCTCATTTAACTACAGCCCTAATTGTTAACGTTTATAATTTTTACTACAGCCATACATATGAGGTCTCACTAACCTCCTGATTTCATTGGCATTTTATAGAAAAGAATGAGGAACTGTCCATTCTCCCACAATAGAGTTTTCTTACGCACAGCTGTACGTGGGCCAGTATCAATATGCATTTTATTATCGGCATTGACGTGGAGTCCTGAGGCAATAAATACCACTGCAATACACCCATCTAAAAACCTCCACTTTTATTCCTCTGCCACTGCGTGGGAACAGGGATTTAGAGGTTAATGAGGATGTCTTGGTTTTTTTTTCCTGAAGAGATGATTTAAACTGGAGTGAAGGAACCAATGTTTTCTGGGCTGGTGACTAAATGCCACACCTAAGAAAAACAGTTTCTTATTCAGAGCTGCCAGCAATGAGTGCTGTGATCCCCACAGGGCTGTGGGGCAGTGCACAGCCATTGGGAGCCACACTCTGCCCTAGAAGGATTCAAATGTGACAGGTCAGGAATTACCCTCCAGGTCACTGGGAATAGCTGTCAGAACTGGGACTCAGGCTTAGTATTTCTCGCTTTGCAATCTCATCCTTGAATCAGCTCTGATCCTGCTGCACGTTTCACAGCACGTGTTGCCAGCAGGACTGCACAAGGTGTCACGATAGTCTGAATTAAAACAGAATGCTGTCATTTTTGATTGGGACACCTCAGTGATTGCCTTCATTTCACTTAACACCTACAGGTCTATTTTCCAACTTCCTTCTTTTGTCTGCTATCCCCATGGAGAGGATGCTCCCCATGAAATTGGATATAATTAGTATTATTGTCAACATCAGCAACATCTTTACATGAAACCCCAGCAACACACAGTGAAAGCTAAAATAATAGAAATACTGCTACAGTGAACAAGGAGAAAACTCCTGTATTACCAGAAAGCCCGCAGCAATTCTACTTGAGATTTTCTTCATATTACCAGATGGAAAGGTGGATCAGAGAGATGGGGAAAGTAATGAGACATCCAGTGAGGACAGCTTCTCTCTCCTCTGATCTATAAACTGAGCAGGGGATCATTTATCTGCTGTGCAGCCCTCCCAGTGTCTCTACTCCAGCAATGAGCACCAGGAAAAGCTGCAGAGAGTCTTTCAGACACCTCAGCAAATAGAAACAATTGTGGAAGCAAATACATGAGGAGCCTTTGACCATTCACAGAAACACTTGCAGTGCTGCTTGGATTTCCACCACTGTGTACTCGAGCTCTCTCCACCTCTGCCTCTCATCCTCTGCCCCCAGGCTTTACTTCACACCTGTATCATTGCTCTGCTTTTAGCTGAGTCCCAGCTGAACAAGCAGAACCACAGCAAAATGTCCCAGAAGCTCTTGGGAAAGCGCACTGCCCTGTCCTGTGCACAAAAACTGTCTTCCTGCTTGTATGAAGTCAGCAATGTGGACTCCTGACGTTTTCCCCACTAAGCCACCTCACACAGACCACCCACTTTTAGGGTAAGAGCTGCCTGTTCTGAGTCTGCAGTGTCTGAGATACCAGGGAGCTCTCCTTGGTTACTTGGCAATAAATGCAACTTTATTACTTGCTAACAAATGGAACAGATAATAATGAAGCTCTTCCCCAGAGACAAAGTATGTGTTAAATCTACGAGGAAAAAAAAAATGAACAACCTCATTTTAATATCTGTGTAAATAGAAAGACCTCCTTAATCAGCATGAAGCTTAAATGAGGTACTTGCTTAGCAGGAACACCTACACAGGAACTGATTTTCAGCAAATTGTCTGAGATGGCCCTGTACTCTGGATAATTTTCAAAGTGATTACTCCATCATGCCGGAGGCTGAGGAGCAGGACATTACAGGTACTAACAGGAACCAGTGTCCTCTATATTACAAGCTGTGACATTCAGATCAATTTTCACCATGTATCACATCTCACTTACAGCTGCATTTGGGTTTCAAAGCCAGCCCATTTCAGTACTCAGCTGCACGGGAAAATTAACTGCTGTGGCTACAAAGCAGAAAAAAGTACATGGCTACAGGTAAATTGATATTGTATGCGCTCTAATCTTAAATAAAATCATTTTTATTCTGAAATAATATTTACTGTGAAATTAAGACCTACGTAGCAATGGAAGTACAATTAATCTTTTATAGTTATATTGCTTTCCATAGTGGAAAATGAAAATTTTTGCAGCATTGATTATTGCCCTGCACTGCTACAGTGATCGCTAACCACTGATGTGTGTGTCAGCATTCACCTTGGCTGGTGCCAAGGTAGCCACACTGCTCATTCATTTGGCAGCTTCTGCTTTTTACCACATTTTATTTTCAGCCTTCCTCCACATAAGATTTAAGTTTCAAGGGCCTTGGCTACATGGTCACTGTCCACAAAGGAAAACTAGGAAACTGCATCACTCCAGAAAATGAAATGTTTAAGGATCGGCATTATTTAATCAAACGTAGATGCTTCTATCTGACTTCTGAGCTGGCCATCCTTATCTTGTTCGACAGGCAACAGTTCTCATGTGAGGCTGAATTCCTCTCTTCTTAATGTAGATATCTAAAATAGGTCAGAGGAATTGTACCCCAAACATTCCACTTGCTCTCCACTCATTGTCAAGGAAGTCCAGAAAAAGCAGCATTCACACTGTAGAGAACTTGTGTGCATGTGTCTTGCTCGTATCACCTCTTTGGTGGCTTGGTTTCACTGCTGAATAACTGGCAAGAAGTTATTTATTCTCCTTTGAAAAGCAATTTTTATCTCTGTGGACAAGAAATATCACAGAAGTTAAACTCGTTTAAGAAATTATCTTTTCTGTTTTACTAAATGGGCTAAAATTAATTATATCTAGTTAAAAGAAATTAATTTATTTCAATCTAAACTGAATTTCTCACAGGAATGATTTAAATTGTATTCATAAATTGTTAGTCTGGTGACCCTTTGCCGACAGCACATTTAAGTCCTTTCCCACATGTAATCACCATACTGTAAGAACTGAGTAACTCCTGCTGAAATGGAACAAAGTTCAAAACCATATCTGAATTGCTGAAATCACAAATGGAAGTCTGACGACCTTTTAGTCACTTCTGATGTAAAAAGAAAATCCAGGTTTATGTTTCTGCTCTAAACCCTGCAGCCTGTAATGAAAAAGGGTACCAGGTTTGAGAAGTCTCGTTCATAAATAATACAGAAGTAAGTTGTCACTCATCCTGCTGGGGACAGGCTTTTATTAGACAAAGACAGTGTCACACCCCCAGGAAATCTCTGCCAGAGAGCCCCAGGAATATTCCTTTAATTTATATTTGAGATGACAGGCTGGCATTTCTGCAGCACACTGAGCAGAACCACCTGCTTCAACCACATTGGGATCAGTCACTGCCTCTCTGTGCTCCTCCATCTTCCAGCAGTCTTAACAAGAGTAACTGCATTTGACATCTCTAAGCTCTTCCAAGGAATATTTGAAAAACCAGTTGATTAAAGTGGCTCTAGAACTAGTATAAAGCATTATTTAGTCAGCCCCCCAAAAGGAAAAAAAAAAAACTCGCATAAAGCAAAAGAGGACAGTAGTAAAAATATCCTGTGTTTTACTTTCATTCTCCTTGTTTAGTTTTTCTTTTTGAATAAGTTCTCCTCAGTTTAGGTAAATAATTTCAGGTTGAAACAACAATCTGTCCTGCTTCCAACATGCTCTCTCTACATCATTCTTATGAATTTGCTTGTCATTTTTTGCTCAAATCCATCCCAGCTTCTCCTAGGTCAAGAGGACCTTGACACTAATTCCTAAAAAACACACAATTACAGTTCAATTATGGAACAAGTCTGGCCACACAGAGAATCACTACATAACATTGAGTAAAGCTGATATCTACCCCCGTGAAAACTCTGCAGTAACTCTTCTCTGCAAACAAGCTCTGTGTTTTCTCCATCACTGCCAGCTCTCAGCATTGCCCGTGCAGCTGCGGCAAGCCAGGACTGGGCCCAAGAAATCTGTCCCAAGCTTTGGACTTGGTTACTCTGTTCCTGGTGTCTCCTTTATTCCAGCCTCCTTCACAAGTTATCCCACCTCAATTTATACTTTCAGGAAGTTATGGAACAGTAGTAGTGACATTTCCCAGTTAGAAGAGACATCTCCAAAGCTGGTGCTGGTTTGTTGGCATTTATTTTTCTGGAACAATCAGATCCTCACCCACTCCTTTCTGGATAAGGCTGCAGGAATCTTTAGAGGACCTTGATTGCAGCACTGAATAAACTCAATACCTGAACTAAAAACAAAGCCCTTGAACCCAAAGAAAGAAAAACTAAACCTCTGATAGTCCTAAAAAACACAATGAGAGAACACCACTTAACCTTTAGTTTTGACTGCACCTGGGAAATTCCATCACCTCCGGGCCATCGCAGCTGTGCCGATTAGACCTGCTCTCAGCAGGGATGCTCAGGATGGAGGATTAAAACACTGGTGTCAGCTGATAGTTCATCACTTGCAGATGAACAAGTGGGACACTTTTAGATTTCCCAGAGGAGGATAGGCCCTTAAGGCTGCTTTGTTCCTTATCAGGAAGGAAGGGGAAAGAAAAAAACCTAAAAGCACTTTGCTTTGACATCTACCTTCAGTGATACAGCACTTTACTCCCCAGCAGGAGGCTCAACCTTGTAAAACAGATTGCACTGTAAAAAATTCAACTGTCACTTGAAAATTAGACATTAATGCTGTGTTAGAAAAAATTATGTATTTCTTTAGCATTGTATGTACATCAAGCTTAAGTTAATCTCATCAGTCAGTTAGCTGAGAAATGAAAAGCTGGTTTTGAAATACTGAAATGGCTTCATTTGGAGATAGTTTTTAATGGACAAAGAAGAGTCCATGTACACACACCCCTAGAAATCAATATTTAAACTTTTCAAGAGAAAAGAAAGTAATTCTCAATATTTTCCATTTATGAAAGCAGATCTTGATACTGATACACCAAATGTGGATAATTATTACTCATTTTTGGTAATAGGCAGAATGACATGATTATTTTTGAACTTGCAAGATTTTTGAGAAGTTTTAGTCTGGGAAAAAACTACTTAAAAGAAAAGAAAAAAAGTATTTTCAACAAATTAGGACCAGACATGAGAAGTACTCAATCAACTACTGTATTAATGAAACACACTTAAAAAAAATAATTTACATCCAGATGACTACTTTCAGGCTGGTAGATTTCTTGTTAGATCCAAATTTGCTCAGTTCTTACCTGCCTTCATATTGATGATTTCCCATGTCCTTTTGAATTCTTTATCTGACACCACAGTCATTTTGGAGACTAATTTTTGCTACAAGTTGGATTGTGGATTGTAAGTCTTATGTTAGGGTGGTTTTTTTTTTGGGCCAATTACTGTAGTTTCCTTCTGCTCTAAGCACCATGGGAGTCCTGCTCTGTAACTTAGGCCTCACAGGCATTAAAGTCAGACTCAGTCATTCATAATTAAGGATAATGATTATATCATGTCCCAAATCTCACAATATCTTTGCTTTAGCTGTTCAGTCAGGCTCACCAGTTAAGAGAATTTTACTGTGCTCAAAACAAGAGCTCTCCCAGCAGATTCCAACACACTGGGCAGCTCCTAAGATTCTGCAGCTCTGGCACTTCGTGCTTTGTGATGGAGAATATCTCTCACCATCATGCTGGAGAACATTCCAATCCCTCCAGAGCAAGCAGTGGAAATAAGGTCAAAGAATGGAACAAATCCCACAATCAAAACACAAAATGGGCGAGCTGGGAACCAGATGGACTCAAGACCTTTATCTATAATACCAGGGACAGGTTGGAGGAAATAGATGAAGGAATTCTTGTGGGCAACCATCAAAGAATAAAGATTCCTGGGGAATTGGACTTGGAGAGGATAAGAAATTATTTTGTAACATTCAGTCCCATTTTCCCAGAAAACAATTAAATCCAGGTTTGCTTTTGTCTTAACAAAAGTGGGAGGTGGTTCTTGGGATAAGTTAGACAAGGACAGATTAATTCTCCATCCCCAAGGAACCCCTTTAACAATCTTCATCCTTAAACATCGTTGAGTGGCTCTCCTTATTCCCACTCCTCTCTCCTGGAAAAGCCTTCAATAAAAGAGAAACCACCAACATCTAAATTTACACCAACTTCACATCCTTCCCATCAAAAATAGTTCTGAACATAAAAAGCTTGGTAATTATTTATAACGTTGAGAAACATAGAAATACCTGCTTTATCAATGTTTTGTTTTCTTTTACTTGTTACTCTTTGAAAATTAATTATTTTTAAACTCTGAATATGTGACTGTGTACTTCAGCTGGCACCTTCTTTCTCTCTCAGAGGATGTGACAGCAGGAAGAAGGTGATGGCAGCACCTCCTGGGATGGGACACACGAGGACCTCACTTAGTTCCATGTTTTAGTGTGCTGGATGTTCTACAAACCATTGTCAAACTCATAAAAAACTGCCAACATGAACAAACACTTACTTTGACCCTCTGGGGATGCTTAGTACTAGTCAAGCAATGGAATATCACAACACATACCTATTTTACCTCCTCAAGGATGCAGGTTATGGAAACTTAGCAGAAAATAAACTTCTTAGGCTGTCAGTGTAGACTCAAGAAGGGATTACATGACACTGTTGTCTAGCATGTGTTCAGACAGTCTTTGCTTAGAAGCAAATGAACCAATTGTTAAATTTGGGAGCAGGGGGTTTTGTTTGTTTTTGGTTTTTTTCTAAGTACACACAGCTAACAAAACCAGTCACCTTTTTGTCTCAAACCTCACACTCCACAGAACTCTGGCACTGCTTTCCTGTGAAACTGGATCTGTGCTGAAAGAGAATTTACATCCTAGCATCGAAGTCAAATCAGAGCATCAGAGTGATAAGACCTAACACCAGTGAATGAGCTTCTGCAGTGATCTTATAAACCTGTCCTGTGGGCAAACTCTGCTTTACTTTCAGAAGTCTATTGTAACAGCACTGAGTGTGGGAATTTGGAAACAAACCACAAGGCTTGTGCCCTTATTTGTGTGTTAATCCCTTCAATGACTTTCCATGCCACAGCTATTTCACAGCTTGCAGATATTAGTGTCAACACTGACTTCAAAGTGAAAGTTCAAGGCCTTTGCTGAAGTGTGCACTGGACTCTAACATAGTGAATGACACTGGTTCTTTCCCCACATTTAAGTTCTTTGGCTACACACTTTGAAGTACAGTGCCAAAAAAAGGTACTGGTCACAGATCTCTGACAGATCACACCAAATTCTGTCACGGGGAAATAAAATAAACCAAAGGTATTTTTCTCTGAACAGGACAAAAATAGTGTTCAAAGTTCAAAAATGCACATGAAACCACATTTATTATTAGCTCCTGATTACAAGCAAAAAGCAGGAACCTTTTGTTAAATAACCTACTGGAAGAGGCCCAAACATTTTGCTCGTTGTTCCTTGAAGAACTCGAGTAAGCAGGTGACTACTATGGGAGAAATGACAGGGTGCTGTGCTTCCCTTCTGCTCTCTCAGCTCTTCCTTGCACTGGAAAACCTGGCTTGGCCATCTCCAGGGCCCTGGCCTCTCACTCACAGTAGCAGCTCCAGATCCTTAGGTGAGGATGATGCTGTGCCTTAATAACCTCAGAGGGCAGCACTCTTCTGTTTTTCAAGTCCCCAGGGTTTCATTAGAGGATCTGCTAAATCAGGCTTGTATAGTCTGTCATTAACTCCAGAATTTAATTACACTGATTTGCATTTAGGAAAGACTGAAGCTTGCTGAGTTGTTGCTCCTATCATGCTGTGTTTATCTTTTACTCTGTTTTCTAAGGGTTTTTTTTACAGTGCACAAAGGTCGGGAGGACAAACATCCTCAGTGCAAAGCCACTCCTGAGGGTACAGTCACACTGGGGACTTGGATAAATGCTTACTGGTAAGGGAAGAGACTCAGTAGCAACACTGGAGTGTACCTACCCCACACATCAGCCTGGCATAATCAAAAGAAATTATGAGAAGAGCAAGATGATCCATTGAGACTCTGAAATGCACCCGTGGGACATACATTTGCAAACTGCTTATTTAAAACACATGAGCTCCCCATACCCATAATGTCATTGAGAAAATGCCTGCTGACTCCAACAAGAGCTCTGCTAAGCTTGACACTTTTGGTAATCACATCTGTGTTGCTGAACTGCTGATCAAGCTTTTTGCTCTCTTAACGACATCACCCTGGATGAAGAATTGATAAGAAAAAACATCCCAGATTGTTCTCTCGCTGTTGGAGTTTCAGTGGTTTTGCCTGCAGTGTTAATATGGTTTATGTTCTGAGTATTGACAAAAAGAAGTGATTTCCTTCAGAGTTCTTGTAGAAGGGAGAAAAGGAACACTGCTGCTGTAGCTGAAAGTCCCTTTTCACATCTTGCAGGGTCTCCACTACACTGAGTTCTTACTTCAGGCCTCTCTACAACACCACAGGTCTAAGAAGCCCTGTGAAAAGCTCTTTCTATTCTCATTCTAAACACAGCCAAACACACTCTGTGCCAAAAGAAAAAGACTGCAGCTGGCAAGGAAATTAAATTTACTCCAGATCACCCAGTAATGTATTATAACATAAATGATGGAGAGATAACGATCAAGACATGCACAAAAGTGTATCAGAGAGCACTTCAAAAGTTTAAGGCTTTATCTAAAAGAGCAAAACCCACCTAGTAACCATGTTTTTTTTTTCTTTTTGACTGGCGGATGGATTAATAAGAAAAACAATGTATTAACAGTGTTAATATGACATTTACTCAGTACTGCTCATTTATCTCACAAGTGTTTTGAATCCCAATAAATGCTACACCTTTTGCCAATTTTTTTAAATTGAAGATTGTAATTCCAAAACCCAAGACATACAAAACAGATCATAAGTTTTTTCCAGTGCAACCCACCCCCCTTATTGCCCAAAAATGCAGAGATCTTTCACCAAGAATCTCTAATGTGTCTTCTCAAACACTGGAAAATGAAAACTTCCTAGAGAAATCACTCCTGTAAATCTTGCTTTCACACCATCAGAGTTTAAAAGATTGTATATTAGAACATAAAGAGAATTATGCCCCATGTTTTTTTTAATATTTGAATATATTTTTCATTATTATTTCTCAACAGAACCTGCATTAAAAAGCTCAAACAAAAATCCAGAAAATCCATATTGCTTCACTATCTTTGCACCCATGCTAAACCCATGCTCAAAAACATTTCAATATTTCCTATTAACAGGATATGAGGTCTACTGCAGATATTGACAGAAATTTTAAGGTATGAAGAATTTGTGGAAATTTTTTCACTCTCTCTGAAATTGCTTTCAAGCACCTGGAATGCATTGCTAAGCACTACACAGAAATGATGCTGTTTAGACTATTAGATTTCAATTTACATCACAGAAAAATGCATTTGTGAAGTATTTATACACACAAAGAAGCATAACATTAACTGCACAGTGGAGATGTTATCACTTACAGCCACTGAGTGCCTCAACTACAAATTAGAGGATAATTAATTTAAAATAGTCCTGTAGTAAAACACAGAATAGAGTAGTTAAAGGAAAAAGCTGCAATAGTTCCCATGGTAGAATTTTCTTTATAGAAAGGACATGAATATTACATCAATTTGGTTAACAATGAAAGTCTGGAACAGGTTGTAGGGTAGGGTTTACCTTACACAATAAAGGGCCTTAAGCAAGATTTAGAGGCACAGCTTGACATTAATTCCAAACTTGTTTCAGCCCCACCCTGAGTTCCTGTTTCACCAGATCTCTATTGACTGCATTCGTGGCACACAAAACTGAAGTCTGTAGCTCATTATGTACAGGGCTACAAGCAATCAAAAAATGTTTGATACATTCTTTGGGGCAAACACAAGCAGCTGTGGGAGACCCACAATCTCTGAGGCTGGAAAAGGGCAGGGTTGGACCAGTGCAGCTCCCAGCACTTGCTGCATCACCGTTGTGTAAGACGTGGCTGGCAAACACTCACCCCACCATGAGCATCCCTGCACATGACACAGCCCCAGGGAGTGCCCAGTCCTGAACATGGATGCAAGTTGTTCATGCACTTAAACATGTACAGGTTCAAAGCCTTGACTTCCACCTAGGCCTCAGATGAGGCAAATTATGGCTGCTCGAGCCCAAACTGTTTCAATTGCATATTTAATTTTCCAGCAAATACATTTTTTCTTATGGAATAGACCCTTTATTTTATATGCATATAATGCATTTTTCCTTTCTAAATTCTTCTTTGTACACCCATGTAGAAACCCACAGTCTAGTTGACAATTACAAAGAAGAGATAACCATTTACATGGACAGAATTTAATTCTTCTCAAGCACTTAGGAAAACACATGTTTTTCTGTGATGTCTTTTCCTCCCATTTACTGAGATATTGACATAAATTTATTGCAGGTTTTTAACTTCATGTTGCTGGATGTTTTTCAGCATATTCAAATATGTCTGCAACCTCAGTTCACACACTTGGAAAAACTAATGTAGATAACAGTAGTATATATATAATACTATGCATATAATGCATATAATAATAATATATATGCATTAAACAAAGTTCTTCCTTCTTGAGGTATACTTCATGTTTCCTAAGGCCAAGCTGGCAGAACCCTCCTATCTCAGGTAATTGTGGCCTTTGCATCTGCTTTCCATTATTCTGCAGGAATTCTGGGACAAAAAACCAGATTTTTTTCTGTGCTATTTCAATGACACTCAAGAGAAACAGACATTCATACTAGACATTTTCAAATGTCTAGGTATCTTCTTACAGTTGTAATTTTTCATGTTTCTAAACATTATTCTAAATGTAAAAAAACATTATTTTTGATTTTAAAACTAATAAGAGGATTAGTGGCAGAGGATTTCCTTGCAGTGGCAAAAACCTGTGAATTTCACAGCAATCACTAATTACTGCCCGATTTCCCACAGTCTTCCCCAAAGATTCCTCTAGTTTCTTTATTTCCCCAGGAAATAGCAACCCACAGCTGCAATAAAGTAAATCAACTGCTGCGCATTACTTCATGATAGTGTTGCTATTAATGTTTTTCACCTCTTAATGATGAAGAGAGACTTTCTGTAATAAAAACTGCATAAATCAAAAAAGGGTTTGTGTTGGAAGTACCCTAAAAATCATCTTGTTCCAACCGCCCTGCCACGGGCAGAGACACCTTCCAGTACACCAGCTTGCTCAGAGATCCATCCAACCTGGCTTTGAGCTCTTCCAGGGATTGAGCATCCACAGATTCTCTGGGAAACCACTTCCACCTCACTACCCTCACAGTAAAGAATTTCTTTCCAATATCCAATCTAACCCTGTTCTTTACCCATTTAAATCCATTACCTGGTTTCTCATCACTACACGTCCTTGTCAAAAGTCCCTCTCCAGGTGTCACACAGCCCTGGTACTGGAAGGGGTTCTAAGGTCTACCCAGAACCTTCTCTTCTCCAATATGAACAACCCCAACTCTCTCAGGCTGTCTTCTCAGGAGTGGTGCTCCAGCCCTCTGAGCATCTCTGTGGCTTCCTCTGAACTTGCTCCAACAGCTGCATCTCTCTTTTGTGCTGAGGACCCAAGCTGAATGCAGTATTCCAGGTGAGCCTCACAAAAAAACAGATTGCTGCAAAGCACACCACTGTTTTCCCAGGAAACTAAAAAAATGGCTTTAATAAAACACAAAAAACTTCAATTAAAAAAAAAAATTACAGCCTGCTTCTTCTGCCTGTAATAAAGCTGCTATCTGTAAGCTTCTTCCTGCAAACAAGTCCTTATAGAGCCAGGACTCAAATTTGCAGAGTGATTGTATCACCCAAACTGATATTAATTCTGAAGAAAAATTGGGAGTTCTGAATTATTAAGGAAGACTTTCATTGAAGTTTTCATTGAACATCCATATCCTGAAGCCATATAAATGTCACAAAAGCCACAGCACTTTGGCTCTGATTCAGAGCAATTCTTAACCAGTCAATCAAACTACCTCTGTATTTAAAGCTAAGAATGTGCACAGTATTTCCTGCTAAATCAGGCCTCAGATTTCCACTTCACTTTATGAATCTGTGACTACCATGTTTCTAAGCAGAACTGAGTGTCTTAAATTCCACAGAAAATTATAGACCTCAATAGAACCTGCTTTGTCTGTACAGTAGGAAAACTACTACATACTAAACTAAAACTAGAAATTCACAGTCCATTTGCTGTTCCATGTCAATTCCCCTGGTGAACAGTTGGTGCCCTTGTTCATTATAAGTTTAAACACTTTCAAAGTATATCATTAAACAGCAAATAAAGGTTTTCTTGATAAAGGCTAAAGACCTGTTTACCCTGAGATTCTTGGAATGTTACATGTAAATTTACTTTTTAAATAGACAAGTTACGCCACATAAAGTGTTTGCAAAGATAGTCCCTTATGGAATTAAATGCCTTTAATTTAATTTAGTTTAATCCACTTCATCAGTAAAAGAAACAAAATGAAAGGAAGACTACTTTAATTGTGAATGAGCGTTCTGTGTGGCTTAAATATCCAACTGAAAACTTTTCAGTTAATTCCCAGATTCATAGAGTGGCTTGGGTTGGAAGGGAGCTTAAAGATCATCTTGTTCCAACCTTCCTGCAATGTGTAGAGATACTTTGCACTAGACCACGTTGCTCAGAGATCCATCCAACTTTCCCTTGAACACTTTCAGGGACAGAGAACCCACAGCTTCTCAGATGACCTTTGCTGAAGATCCCCAAGTAGATGGTCTCTGACAGTGGCCAAACAGAAATAAGACGAGGCAGGTGGTCTTGTTTGTCCTAAATGTTCCTCCTCGTTTTTAACATGCTGACAAGGAACAAGGCAGAGAACAGTAGTGCTTTGTTTTCATCCTGCCTCCTGCAAGCCTAAATACGCCCATATTTTATGAAGATGCCATTCTTGAGATACTTTTGGAGAAAGCCTCTGTACAGTTCTTTGCACACAGGATTCCATTACGATCAAATGAATCAGTGCCAAACGAATCGCTGTGTGCTGACTTTGAGCTACAAACCGGGGAGTGGGGCAGGCACTGGCGCAGCAATGTGCTGAGCACGGGCTCAGGCCTCCTCACTGCTGGCGGTGGGCAGCGCCCAGCACCGCGGACAGCGCCCAAGCACAGCGGACAGCGCCCCAGCACCGCGGACAGCGCCTCAGCACCGAGGACAGCGCCCCAGCACCGCGGACAGCACCCGATTCGCACCTCCCGCTCTCCCGCAGGATTTTAAGCCTCGCCAAAAGCCCATCCAAAGAAATGCCTTTGAATTCAGAGCCAGAGGGGAAGGTAGCACAGCACAGTTCGTTCTGAAAGCGCAGTGTTCAGGCTGGGCTTTTCCAGGCCACTTGGAGGATTATTCTATTTCCAGAGAACCAGGCATTCAAATCTCATCAAGGCTTGTGGAATACGTTCGACTAAGCAGCAACTGTTATCCTTTAAAAAGGATGCTCATCCTTCAAAGCTTATCACTCAAAGCTCACTTAAGTAATGAGTTGATTCTGTGATTCCAAATGTCCAAGGCCTGAAGGGAACTGCAATTACTCTACAGTGTTGGGTTTCTTCCTTGCTTCTGTAAGTAAAGACTGAGGAGGAATTCTTGTAATATTCTACCTTCCTGGTGTACCCTGCTGTCAGTTAAATATACTCAGGATTAGGTAGTTTTATTCTTAATTTCTAAAGGCATTGTTTGTGCATGCGTGGTGAATACAACTACTACTCCACAAAACCAGGCATCAAACCTGCTTTTGTAGAGGAGCAGAGTGCTGACATCTTGCTGTAAGTGCTGAGCTGGACTTAAAAAGGGCAAGAAGAGCAGTGAAATAGTGCAAAGAATCAGTATTTTTTATAGTGTTTGTCATCCAAGGAACTCTAAATGCTTTTGAAGTTACCCCTCAGCAAGCTGAATAATACTCCCGTGTGACAGACAAACGTTAAGCTGCCCACTTTACAAATGGCTGAACACAATACAATGAAGCCTGTTAGAGAAAATTTGCAGAAATAGAGATTATTTTTTTTTTTCACACCAAAGTAGCTGCAAATCCCTGCCACAGATATGTTACAAAGGAGCAGCATACCTTATTCTTCAAAACAGGATCATACTGCATCAGCAGCCAGCTGCAGACTGAACCAAGACACCACATCTACCCTCACTGTTGGTCCAGAATACCCTCGTCTCCAAAACAGGCAAAATAGATACCCCCTTCACACTTATCTGACAGGCCAGTAGTCAGCTTTGATATATGTGAAAAGAAGAAAGGACACGGTATTTTCATCTCAGAGGTAGATAGAAAAATCAGATCCAGAAAGACATGTTAAGATGAAAAAAATAATAGAAAACCCCATATTGCCATCTACTTTTTCTCTCAAAATCAAGACACAACATTAATTTTGTTCAAGTTTGTGAGTCTATAACAGTAACGCCTCTAGTAGCTGTTTTGGCACAAGTATTAATACTTCACCTTTAAGCAGGTTTGAAAAATCAATATACTGTGAGTTTCCACTAGAGACAGTAATTAAAAATACCAAACCAACACCCAAACCTTCAAATGAAGTGATTCTTTTATATAATCTGCCCAGTGACTATCTGAGGTTTAATTGCTCTAACTTTTAGCAATGAATAATAGCCACCTGTACAAAAATCTGATTAGAGAGCACAGATTCCATTTGTTATAATTAAAAATCTTGTTCAATGCCTTTCACTTCATTGGTAATTTGGTTGGAAAATTCAGAGTCATTTATGAAAGTGATAATCAGGGTCATTTATAGATCACACCACCATACTAACAGCCCCATGACTCTCTGCTGTGCAGTGCTGGGGCAGAATAAATCTAAAGGAAACAAAAATCTCTGCAACAAAACCATCTTTTAGTCTATTGGGGTCAGTCCGCTAATAGCCAGGAATTCTTGTCATTACAACAGGGAAGACTGCAGACAGCATGGCTAGAAATACAAGGTCCTTGTGCACTGCAGGTTTTGCAATGAAGCATCAGTTCTTATTTTTTAAAAAGCCGTATCACCTCATTCTCAATAGCAGCTGGCATCCAAACTTCATGATAGAGTGTATAGAAATATGCACCTACATTGCCAACAGCTAAATCCAGTGCTTTGGATTCAATATTTATCAATTGCATTTTGCAAAAATATGTACTGAAGTGCTCCTGGCCACATTGCTGAGTGAAAAAAACTACAAAAAACAGCAAGAAATGGGAACACCACAGTATAACATTCAAATTCTCTCCTGGTGAAGTTCAAAAGACTGCCTCTCCTAGCAAAATAAATCCACAACCTACCTATACCATAGCACTGTAATAGTACAGAGAGATAAACCATGAGGAGGGAATGACTCATCCCACAGCACATTTGTGATCACAGAAAAGGCCTGAAGAAAGCAGAGTGGAAGCTAGATTGTCCATGCTGGGGTGAAAAACAAACAGGTTAGCACTACAGCTAAAAACTTTGTTATTGATGCTTTCATAGAGTTATGTTAGACAATGATTCAGAAGCTCACAGTCCATGTAAGGAGCAACAACACTGCAAGAACTGAAACAGTATTTAAACCACTAACCTGTTGCATATTAGCTCCAAAGAACTGGGTGAGATCTGTGCTTCAGTATTTTTCTTCTGTTTTCTTTACTTCCTTCTAAAGGAGCTCACATGACACGTAGCATAAACTTTGAGGGGTCTTCTTTATGAAAAACAGCAAATCTCCAGGTCAGCTTTTGTGCACAACTCTTTTTGGGTCAGTTGGCACCGTTCTTGCAGATTGCTGACAGCTACCCTGGGACACTGGGATCTCTCACCACAAACACACCCCACCACCCAGGCAAATCTGCTATGGCATAAGGATTATCCTATGAGATAGCATTTCTCTAGGAGCTGTTTTTTTAAAGCCAAGACATACATCTCAGCAGATTTAACAAGGCAAACAAGGACAGAATAAACTGTATTTAGAACAAGTGAACTGAGTGGGAACTGTGATCAAGGTCAAGTTTAAATGTGGTCAGGGCATGACAGCAGCTCTGGTAGATCTATCCAAGCAGGCCTGGGATGATATTAGATTAGTCATAGGAACAGGGTGCTCAGAGCAGCTGCCTGACCCAGATTCACAGCCAGTGACTACTTGAAAACAGGATGAAGAGTGCCTTTATGTGCTGTGGTTTCACCTTGGGCATCACTTCTCTCTCTGTGCTCATCTTGAAAGACGTAACTGTATATGATACGCATGGAAAACCAAGATGTAAATGGGTGGTACCAGCACCAGAATGATAATCCCAGATGGGATTTGGATCCATCCAGGCACATTAGGAAGTTTAGCCCATTTGGAGATCTTAGAGTGCTCTGCTTGAAACCAACCCGTGGTGCATGCCAAGGACTTTAGTGATGCCTGCAGTACTCATCAGTGCACTCTTGGTAATGAGTGACTTTGAAAGTACATTTTTTAAAGGAATATTCATGGTTGCAAAGGAGCTATCACATTCTTATTGTAAAAGCTGTAAGGACTCTCTGGGGCCTCAACACAAAGCAAGCTACGCACACCCATTACAGATCTCAAACAGAAGCTCTTTTTCTGATGAAGACAGAGAAACAAGACATCCCTCAATAACATTGCATCCTGTAGAGCGTTCTAGTCTAAATCCTGCTCACTTTATCCCTACTAACAACCTGAAAGGAGTCAAATCAGGCTAGAAACACCATGTAGAATATTAAAGAGGTTGTGAATGCAGTTTGTGGTCTTGCATGAGCAAAGGATGAATTAAGAACAGACTAATAGCTTGTGTATAAATACGGTTTTTTCAGTGCGTTCAATTTACAATACATTTTTAATGGTATTGACAAGCTGTAGATGGATGGGAAAATTATGTGCTAAAAAGCAAAACTGAGGTGAGAAAAGGAAATTAAATCTGCATTTAGCAGACAAATTATTTCAATATTTGTTTTCCTTCCAAAGCAAGATGAAAACAAGGACTGCTGGAACTTCCCAGTAAACAAAATTTCAGTTCACATCAATCAAACCCTCATTTTATTAAAACTGAAATAATTAATTTTCCACATATTATTTATATAACATAAAAGCAAACAACAATCAAGGATTACATTTCAAAGTTGGGTTTTTTTTACAGATATCAGACTTTGACAGAGTACTCTAATTCATCTTTTTCTAAACACTGCATTATCAAAATCACAACGTTTATAAATTAATTTAATAGTAAAAATACAGAAAGAAATATTTGATCAGAAAATTTTATACTAGACTCCATTGCCTGCCAGAATTTTCTCATCAACTGAAATATTATCAGTTTACTAATATGTAAGATATTGTCTGATTCAGTAAAAAAAGTCAGTTGCTGTGCAAAACCAGTGACAAATTCTGCTCAGATTCGTAATAAAACCCTGGCTCAGCCCCAAACACAGACATGAATAGAAGATTTTATCCTCAGTTTTCTTTGTAATTTGGCATAAACCTGTTGTACAAGTGCAGAACAAATGTTCTACAAGCCTAACCAATATTGTATGGACTTACAGATTCCTGTCATCCCTTATAGAACCCTGTATATTCAATAGATCAATGACATTTGTATCATTTAATGTAATTCCAATTATAGACAACCACTTAAATTTAGCACATTAAGACACAGTTTATGTACTAAATAAATAGACATGGATATTATGGCAGTTTAAATTCCACAGTCAAAACTTAGAAAGAGAGGGAATGGAAGGTAAAGCCCAGTGAGAAGCTCCCAGCAGGATGTGGTTCCCACAGAAGGAGGTGGTAGAGCTGCCCTGCAGGGACACAGCTGTCCTGTGCATGGCAGCAGCATGAGATTTGTCCAAGGTCACACAGGAAATCAGTATCATATCCTCCCTAAATTCAAATTTGTTGTGTGCCAATCCAAGTGTATTCATTGCAGGACACTGCTTGTGCTCAGAAACCATGAGATGTCTCAGCCTGCATGAAGGAGATGAGCTGAGGGTACCACAGTGGCCCCTGCTCAGCACAGAGTACTGCACCTGTTGGCATTTAAACATCAGGTTTCCTTTAAATTTCATTTTTTATGACTAGATCAAATGCAATGCCCACTGGTCAAATATCTCACCTTCTTAATCCAATGCAAAGGCCCTACAGTTCAACAAATGGTGTTGCTCCTCCTGGAGCCTCCAGTAGTCAGGAAACTTTTAAAGCCATTTGACTCCACGCAGCTTTGGCAGGCAAACAAAGTGGGAACAGTGAAATGTTACCACACTCTGCCATCACAATGGACATCAAGGGCAACATACACTGTGAGAAGAAAACTGTGTAGGCTATGGGGCTCAAGTGACACATTCATATAAAAGATTTACTGTTCAGATTAACATGTTGAATTTTGATCAGACACTTTGCATTTCATTACCATAGGTTAGTCCTTACTCTCGTTTGTAGTCAAATCTCTAGCCTTACTTTTCTCCCCATGGCAGGACACATTTGCATTAACAACTTAAGCTGCTCCATATCACAGCAATGTGGCCTGGGCTTTTCAGTCAGATTGCATGACATACACTACCACTCCAGCACAGCACACACAGCACTCCATCGATATTCTTTTGCTTCTTGCCTTATTCTGTCCTTGCTGTAGCTGATTTTTAATGTCTTTCCTCTCTTCATGAAGTTGTTTCTCTACAGAATCACCAATACCATTTTTGCCTCTCCTCACACCTTCAGCACACATTCCTACTGCTTGCAAACAAAGTGTGTAACAATATCACTGTTTAGGACTTCCCTGATAACAATTCTCCCTGTCTCACACTCTCCTGTCCTCTCACGGATGCACGCACTCCATTTTACTGATGCTGCAAATTCTCAAATGGACTTTCCTGCTGATGGTTCTCTGTCTCACCTCATATCATAAAGTGACTCTCTGCATCTCCTTTTCACCCTTGCTGCTTTTACTCTCGTGATTTACAGCATTTACAACCAGCCTTTCCAAAATTAATGCCGTATTTACCCACAGAAATGCTATGGCTTGGTTAGTCTCCCTTTAGAAGGATTCTAAGAATGGAAAAGTAGAAAAGTTGAAATGGGAATCAATTAATTAAGAATTATAGGATAGCAACATAAGTAATGTTAGTCTATACAGATTTCTGGGAAATAGCTCCTGTCAAAAAAATCCAGTTTCATTTTTTGATGAAATCGCAGATTTGATAAAGGTAATGGTGTAGGCATGACAGACTCAGACATTTGGAAATGCACTTGGCTTATCTGAATGCATTCTATCATTAGATTTGAACATACCCCAATTGCCTTGCTCTCATCTTATCCAGTCACATCTTTCAGTGGCACAAGTGCCATCACATGGTTGTAGAGGTCAGGAGATGTGACCTTCCCCCATTCCCACATCATGTGTGACCTACCACAATGCACAGATCCTCATTAGCATGCAGCAAATGACCAACATCTACTCCTGAGCACGTGTGAAATGAGTGTAACAAGCTCCAGGGCAATACCATATGGAAGAAAATGGTATTTATTAGCAAAATTTGAATATGCTGATTTTATCCACTCACTCATTCTCTCTCAGAGTTCATCCATCACACTGTCAGTTTCACCAAGATGTGTGTTCAGGTAGCCTGGCTGAGAACATTTGCACGTGTCACAGTGGACAAGGGGTATCAACTATAAAGTTCTCATCACAACACTCATTTTTTTCTTGACTAGTAATGACAAGTCGGTTTTTTGGCAGACCTTTTATAATTTTTCTGAGTCAACAGTTGAGAACAGGTGGTCCTTTGCTTCCAAATCTTGCCTACTTAGGCATACCTAAGTCTTAGTGATGTTACAGCTCAGTAGCTGATTTTGTTTATATGGAATATGTCTGAAAAATAAACATTTGTTTGGCTGGTGCAGCTCCCTGTTGTCATAACAGGAAAGAATTGTGATCACATATACAATGGGCTAGTACTTTGTGGCCTTTTAGTGTCTTATAAAGTGAGGTCCTGCACTGGAGAGATGCCTGTACTGTGACTTTTTGGGCTTGACAATACAGCACATCGCTCAGGTTTATTGCTGCAACAATGTTCTCTGTTATCAGCACACGTCATTCTTCCCACACTTCTTACACTGTTTTTTCCAGAGTTTACAGAGACATATTTGCATCTGTATTACATTCATAGCAACTTTAGTATTTCGGCTACAAGTTTCTACATGCTTAGTTACATGAGAGGAAAAAGCTTACTATGAGAATCTCCAAGAGGAGGAAGCACAAGATACAGAATCCAGCAGAGTGGATGTGCCTGTCTGACACATTTACAAGACAGAAGAGAAATAAATGAATTCACTTTTCAAACAGCGAATGTGTTTAACTGGGCTTAGCTTGTGTGATCCAATGGACTCTCATAGCCTCAAGCAGAATTTCTCCAGAGTACACCAATAAAAAAGAAGCTGTGCTATGGTTGCTTTAGACAGCTGGGAACTAGACTCTGCATCCTCCAATCCAACAAATCCTATGAGCTGCAAGTTCTTGATGTGCCTGTACATTAATTCACCAACTGCAACGTTCCTTGACACACAGACTCTGCCCACAAGTGGAGACTGCACGTGTCCTGACTACAAATTGAACTCGCTCTTTATTTCACTCCAGGAATCAGGATTTGAGCATCTGTGTTTCACACGTGGCAATTCCACCTCCAAGTTGCTTTCTAAGCAAAGCTGCTAGCTTCCTGAAAAAGGCACAGATAACAAAGACAGCCCATTCCAGAGCCTGCCCCACAGGCACATGTGGACACATCCCTTCCCCTTCCTACTTTGCTCTAGCTTTGTCTCAGGCTGCCTTGTTGTCTCAGCCCCTGCATGCAACAAACACACATTCACACATCACAGAGCAAAATCATCTTTCAGGACTGAATCTTGTTCTTCAAGCTGAAAAAAACCTCATGGAATTTATTCAATACCAGTAACAGTGAAACCATCTGGGGAGAAGGGAGGTTCCTGATGAGTGATGTGCAACGTGGACACATCAGTCACCTCCAGAGAGTGCCTGAGTGGTCTCAAGGTGTTTCATGGCAATTCCTTGTGCAGCTGGGGCTCTGTTCCTCCCACAGCACCCAAAAATGAGCGAGCAGGCAATGAATGTTAGCAACCATCAATAACTATTAGTTTAGGATGGATTCAAACCGTAACTGAAGATTGAAAGCTTCCCCTTTTACAAATGCAAATGCCCAAAGCCTCCCAGTCTTTCCATTGTTCTGCCTTTCTGCAGTCACATCTATTCATAACGTCTTCTTCACTAGAGCAGGCAGCAGAGAGCTCAAGAGAGCACTGTGGCCATTTGTTATCATCCTGCAGATTAGCCCACTTTGTCTCAATGCTTTTTGTGATGGCACTGTTAATAAGCAATGTTTCACTAGCATATGACTCTTGAAAAACTTAAGGGGTTAGACTAAAACCAAAAAGAAAACATTCCTGAATGTGACAATGAAATACTAGGGAACTCTCTAGAAACCAGAAATTCAAACATGGTAAGAACTGTAAAAATGGTGAAAACAGGGAAAACTTTGGAGGAAACCAAGACCAACTCCCTCTGAAAATACTGGAAAGCTAAATTTTGTGCCACTGAATTCAGGTAAAATGATTATACTCCTCCTTATCTATTTAATATCTCCCTAAAAGTGTGTGCTTTTTCTCCTCATTTTAATCCATCAGAAGACCAGAACAGATAATGTGACGTACAGGGCTACATTTTTACACTTTGGAAAGTTTCTTCTCGGCATTCTGTGGGGTAATTTTCTTTTCTTCATTTGATAAATAATAACTCCCTTATTCCTACATAATTTCCTTATTTTTCCATAGATGGATTTCCATGCCTCCATCTCATCTTGCTTGCTTTATTGAATAGATGAACAGATCACCTTTGACTTCAGATAATTTTGTGTTTTCTTGAGAGACTCTTGAGCATCAAGCTCTCTTTTTTTCTCCTGTACTGAATCAGAATCCTTTTGATTCAATTTTTTTTTTGTTTTGTAGACACCAGCACGGCGGATTCGAATATTGCAAAGAAACCTGTAAGGATTTTATATTTTATGAAAAAACATCTGCAATTTATACTTACAGCCAGCTTCAAATCTTAAACACTCCACATCACAGCCAGGTGAGGTTTAAGGACAAACACATGCATAATTCATGAAAGCATAACCATTATGGTAACTCTGCAGAATAAATAGTGCTTGGTAGACACTGTGCATTTGAAGGATGCACCATATTCATGCTGGCAATACAGAGCCAAATTTGTATTTATGGTGTACTTGCAACCCATTCCATTCTGTTTCCATTTGAACACACTGGTGAAATACACTGCAATATTCTGTTTCAGTTACCAGCAGAAGATGCACAACTTGAAGCAGAGCTCCCGATGGCCAGAGAGCTCAGAAGAGCTGATGACTGCACAGAGTCCACCAGGGATCTTGTTATGCCAATCTAATTAACCTGGAAAATGCTCAGCTAGCACTGCGCTCTGGGCTTGCACACAGATGGAAAATGGGCTGTTCAACCATTGTGTGTGCAAGGCAGGCTCCTCATAACTCCCAAGTCAGCAGAAACATTTAAGCATATGCTTACCATTAATGTTAAACAGGTGCTTAAGTACGCTGCTGAACAGGGAACATAACAAGGAGCACGCCTCTGGAGGACGTGAGTTTTGCTTTAATTGCTGTTGCATAGGATTTATTTGCTACCCTTAGATATTACCAACGGCCTCCTTACCCTACCAAGACTGCAATTCTGTTAAAATTTGAGTTGGAAAATAGTGAGAAATGCTCCCTTTATAAAAAAAAAAAAATCACAAAAAACCACCAAAAAACAAAACAAGGTGTATCTGTAAAACCCAAGATACTGGTGAGGAGCAAATTTTATCTTTAAAATTCCTAGGATCTTTTATAGATTTTTGATTCCTAAAAGAATGGCTAAATCCAACCAAAGAGGACCTTCCTTAACAATGTTCTTAAGGCATTACAAATGTAGATGTACATGGTTAATGCAAATGAAATAAAATGCACATAGAATAACACAAAACCAACAGAGAATATAACACGAACTTCTCTCCCCCGAGAAAAACTCTAAATAGCGAGATCAAGAAAGGCTCAGTCATACTGATATGAAGTACAATTAATTTCTGAATTACTGCTCTAGTCACAGCATTTTATACAACCTTCGTGTAGACCACAGATCCACTTTTTAGCAGAGTCAATAAACTCAGAGCTCATGAATAGTCATGCTCCTGCATTACAATCACTTGCTTTACAAACTAGATCTTCATAAGTGGTACTTTCAGCCCCCTCACAGCCGGATGAGAAGGCATTATTATGAGCATATTTTTTACATCCTTATAATTAGGCACTAGAAAAAAAGCAATACAAGCTTATTTCTAGGTTACTTTGGTTATATCATAGGCTGCAGAAGAACTGCTCAGTATTTACAGAAAACATGCCAAGCTATAATTTCGATTTTTCTCCGCGTTTTTAATAACGTCAGTCCCAAATGATAAACAAATAAAAATGTTTCATTTTCCAGCATGTTTTCCAGTTTAACATCATCAGTGAAAACAAACATAAGCACAAGTGCAGGCAATGCAGCATGCTCTGGGGAAGAGCTGATGGAGGAGCTCATGGGGCTCTCCATGGGGCACAACTTAAAAAATGAGATGAAGAAAAAAATACAGAGTGCCTGTCTTAACCACCTCACTGTGTTTTTCTTCTGCTTGCTTTCTTACCATGAAGTTCACCCTCTTTTTTTTTTCCCCTGTCAATTGCAGCATATTTCACTGTTGTTATCTTTTAAAAATTACTGAAAATCCCTGGTGACACAGAACATGGAAGGGTTATGCATTGAGACTCAGATCTGGAAACACCTGAGCCTCTGAAAAAATTCTTACTCATTTCAGCAGGAGTAGTAAACCCATTAAGTTTGGCAAAAGTTTTGCTTCAGTAAGTGCTGAATAATGACTACAGAATGAGGCTATGCAATATGTGACTGGAATTCATGCCAAGTCTGTCTACACATGCCTGAGTTGACAAAATCTTCTGGCCAGTATCCCCGGTGGCTTGAGAGGGATTTTCCACATTATTGACCACTCTGTTTACCACCCAGTGCTTGACCTGGGCATGCAATGGTCACCACTGCAGCTCATTCCACTGTCTTGAATTGCTTGTTTTCTCATGCTTGCTTTGACTGGACATTTGTGTGTATCTCAGGATAAACCCTTGAATCATTATTCCATAGTAATTAGGGATGAGATGGTGGGAATACTTCATAGAAACAGAGATACACTATGAAAAAGGCCTAGTCACAAACAAAATCCTGAATTAGTTGCTGGATGTGCACAGAGTTTGCAATACTTCTATTTTGTGCAGCTTGGAACCCACCCATTTACAACTGTAAAACCCAAGATACTGGAACAAAGAGGAGCAAATTTTATTTTTAAGATTCCTAGGATCTTTTATAGATTTTGATTCCTAAAAGAATGGCTAAATCCAACCAAACAGGACCTTGCTTAACAATGTTTTTAAGGCATTACAAATGTAGATGTACTGTAACTGGACTCAGATCCAGTTACACACATAAAAATTCTCCCCCTGATCAAGATATGACAGGCAATTCCAATGTTTCTGTTCCCACTCTTCACTTCTACAGCAATGAAGAGGATACTGCTGGACATATTGAACCCACAGGGAAAAATCTGTGCTCAGAAACCACCAGAAAGGCACACACTTCTTCCCAGAGCACAGAATAAACATAACAGGGGTGCACCAGGAATTCCCAGGACCTCACCAACATCTCCACAGATGCACAAAGGCAGTTTTTTGCAAAAGCAGTATTTTGACATAATCTTGATAATCCAGTCTAAGGGCAACAGGACACTACAAAGGCAAGCTTTGTGTGCTGCCATGCAAGGCCTGTTTGCTACAGAGTCCTTAAGAGGATGGAAAATCCATGCAATCTACAAGTGAATGCAGGCTACATCTGGGTCCCAGTGTATTGCAAGCATTCAGACTCTAATGGTCTAGGTTTATTTTTAAAATTGCATTCTCAACTGCAGCCTTTTCAAAAGGACTGAATACTATGGGAACTTGCTAAATGCAGTGCTCCACTGGGAAGGAATGCCAAGCTTACTAAGTGACAGCATTATGCATTAGTGGATTACATGAGATTTAGAGTACATAAAACAATTTAATAAATGGGCTTTGCTTGTTAATCTCACGTGAGTCACTGTGTAGTACAATACTATACAGACAGCACATATGCAAACACAGACCTAGAAGAATAAATCCTCACATTGCACTGGTGATGATATAAAACCATTTGGATTAAATAATTTTAAAGCCAAGGGTGCATTATAATGTTCTAGGGCAGCTCAGGCTGTACATACAAACCATGGACCCAGAGATTTCTGGTACAAGATGGCATCTTGCTGAGATGGAGCTCTTCTCCTGCGACAGCTGGGCTGTGCTGCTGGGAGACTGGATCTGCTTCTGCACAAGCATGCAGGGACCTGGGAAGAGCAAAGCTCCAAATGTGGAGCTCATCTATCTTCACATGCCACTGCAGATGTAGTTGACAAACCCTGGGCAGATGTGCAGAGTAGTTTTTGTCTGATGTAGCAGCAGAGGCTGGAGAGGGCTCCGAGTTTCACTTAAGGTGCTCTGGAATATCTATGACTATGTTTAAGCAAGAGACAGACTCATCACTTAGGTATCTGCAGGGTAGATGTTTATGGTTCAGCTTGTACCCCATAACTCCCTGAGTCAATGGAGAGAAGCTGGCATTTAAGAGTGCAGGTACTTTGGCCCATTTTACACATCTACATGAAGATGGGATGAATCACGGCCCAGACTCCACTGACTAATTTGTAGAGAGAGCCCAGGCTGACTAACTTAGATATAAATGTCTATACTGAAGAAGCCAGTGTTTAGTCAGAGGAATCCTATTCCCATCTTGTTCTAATGAAGAATTACCACACTCCCACGGAGACTGTTCCAGCAGTTCATCACCTTCACTGTAAAAACCAGGCACTTTATCTTCTAGTTTGGAATGCCCTGACTCCCAACTTCCAGCTTTTAATTTTGTTTTGTCTTTGTCAGCTGCATTAAAGAGCCTTTTGGTATTAAGGGTTGCGCACCAAACGTAGGTGCTCTTGGGGCATGACTCTATTGCCTTCCCCTTTACATAGTCAGGCCAAAACTGAGAGAGTGCAAAGCTCTGCCAAGATATGAGACCTCTGAGATACACAAGAGTGACACTTGAAACGTGCTCTGTAGTATCTGCTGGCAGCTGAAAGACTCATTCCACAGTGCAGAAAGAGAAGCTCTCCTCATCAAATAAAGCCTCAGGCCAGCAACATCTACAAAACTTACATTTTAGGTATTTATCTTAACAAGCAAATCCAGACTTCATTAATGAATAAACATAACCCCTCAAATAAAAATGAATGCAATGCTGTCTTCCCAGCTGCACAGACAGCTCTGTGGCTCTGTTGCTGCTCAGGGCTCTGCAGCCACCCACTCAGCTGTCATTCATAAAATCATAACAGTCCCTTCTCCTTTTACTGTTTGGGAAAGCAGTGAAAAGATTCAGAAAGAGAGGGAGGGGATGAACTGTCCTGTGAGCACAGTCAGACAACTCAGAGGAGGAAGGGAGAAATTAACACAAAGTGCACCTTTCTCCTTGCAAGCAAGAGGAACCAGAGAAGCTGCTGAAGAATACTGAAGAAAAAGATGCAGGTGTGAGGAGCACCATCAGATTCAAGATTTTGAACCCTTCTGACAGTGAAAATTAAAGTTAGACTACACGCCCTCCTTCAATCTCAAGCGCTAAATAGCAAGCCAGCAATGTGGAGTGCTTCCCACAGCTCCCAAAGTTATTCTGAGACAGCCTGGCACCACGTATTTCTCACAGGTCCTGCAACTTTAGCAGATCCCTTATAATTGCAGGATTTGCACTCCTCTGTCCCCTAAGTAAGGATGTCTCTAAAAGGACACTACACTACATGGACAATACTAGCTTGTGGAGCTCTCTGCCATCCCACCTTAAATGTAAAAAGACTCCTAATTTCCACCAACTAGCAACATGACATTAGAACAGTCTCAGCACACCTTACAGCTTTCCCACAATGCAGCAATTCCAGTACCTCCCATGGATTGTGTGCCTGCTGCACATATATCCCAACAAAGGGGAACCCTTGTTCCCCTTTATGCCTGACCCAGAAACGACACCAGAATGTTACAGTCCTCAAAACACAACTCACCTTTCACTAAGCAGCCCCAGTCCCAAAGAATTTTTTGCTGCAATTCTTGCTGTAGTATCAGCAATTGAATTCCTGCCTGGCTTTAAACTTCAGCTGAACTCACGATAGCTCACCTGGGAGCTGCTACCAGAGTTACCTTGCTTTTGGTTCTGGAGCTCCCTGTGTTTCAGCTGAGGGAGTAGACAGCTAAGGAATAGTGCACAAAATCTGGATTGCATTTGGCTTCTAAGTCAAGCTGAATATAAGACAGAGGGAAGGCTGAAGTAGCAGGGAGCTGCACTGGATCACAAACTCCACCACTTCAGTGTGGGAGTTTCAAACAAAAAAAAAATAAATTAATCTTTACACAGCTTCTTTAGCCCATGTTAGGACAACTGCATTCTTGGCTGAGAAAAATTTCACCCTGTTTCAGTACTATGTGATTGAACACTGCAAGAAACACATCTCTAGGTAAATTATGGCAAAAAAGGGAAATCACAATGGGACACCAAGGTCTTATTTATTTTAGCTAGAATTTATTGCTCCTGAGAGGCTCCAGAGTGGTGTTTCTCAAGGAAGAACAGGAGCACTCCTGGGATGACAGAGTAGCTTAGTCTTCATGTCAATTGTACCCTTGAGGTCTGTGAGGCCTCAGAGGTGCTAGCAGACTTCCAAAGGCACAAGAGTTGCCACTGGCTTATTTTTATTTGGGTTTTTCATATGCATATTAAAACTGCAGCTATCAGAGTTGGAATTTAAATGGTCAAACTGAAAATCTAAATCTCCAGACTCTTCTACAAGTTCTCTCAATGAACCCAAACTGTCTCTTTTGCCCTATTCATACACTTTTTTTAATCAGAGAAAAGCAGAAACATGACACATCCACCACAGTTTCTCTCGGCAGTTTCCACATATTCGAGCAACTGCAGGTTAAAGTGAAATTCAGAACAAGAATTTTGCACCAACATCCCTCTAATACAGATAGATAGAGCAGGCTCACTGCTTTCACTGACCACTAAGTGTGCCAAAGTAACAGCCTGCTCACACATAGCACATTAATTTACCTTCAAGACCCCTCTGCACTCCCCTAAGCCCTTTGTTCCCACTCACCTAATTGCCTACAACCAAAGGTAGGAGCTCCCTATTACCCTTGTTGCAATTGTACCTCTAACAAATTGGGATTTGCATGAGTGCTGGTAAGAGAAGAGTCTGGCACTACAGCAAAGGCCCTCTTCCAAACAGCTCTCTTGGATACATTTGTTTGCAAATCCATCAAAAACAAACAAACAAAAAGCCTGAGTACATGATAGATCAGTCCCTGGGAGCGTAGAATAAAACACAGAGTTGGCACTATTGTCCTTGACCTGACAACTGAACATGTAAGGAAAAAGACTGGAATATTTTAATGAAATAAATGATACAGCCATACCTAAAGTTAGGATCAAAAGCAAGTGCATTACATTTACCTCCAAAAGTGATAAAAATTTATCTCCATACTGCATTGTTGCATATTAACTTCAAATACACTGTTGAAAACTCAAGGGTATGTCAGCTCTTACTAGGAGAAACCACTGTGTATTAATCACTCCCTACAGCTTTTCTGTAGAATTAAGAGAAATCCCACTGTAAGAGCCTGAGCTATTTCTGTAAGTTGCATTCCCTTGGCTGAAATGATGAATGGGAAATACAGCAGTAAAATAAAAATAGGCACCTTTCCAGGTAAATGCTGTTATTTAAAAAAAAAAAACAAAAACCAACAAACAAAGCCTTGCTAAAATACTGCCACAGGGATAAAAACATTTATCTCAGTGTCACAAGAATGGTTTCGTTTTTTGCTGGTCTAATTAGGTAATAAAGAAATCACAGGTGTAGTGACTCCATGAGCTATTACCACATTTGAAAAGGGTCCACTGCATGGCCAGGGACCAATGTGTCAGTATTATCACCTGCTGTCACCTCATTTTGGGAATGAAATAGCTCAATTTAACAAAGATTTTTAAAGAGAAGAAAAATCAATACATAGTTAGAAGCTTGTCAGGATTCTAAGCAACAGCAAAACTGCCAGAAAACAAACAAACAAAAAAATAATGTCATGGTGGGCTTTGAATTTTCAATGACTTTTTGAATTCTGCTGAGGCACTTAATGCAGGGTACACTGTAATGCACCTCCTGGGATTCCACACACCCTAACCCTGTATTCTCAATCACTGCCAGACATGTGAGGGAGGACATCCACAGCATAGGATTTGACATGAGCAGTTCAGGATTCTCATTTTAATTGCAACAAAAGTGACATAAAAGAAAAAATACTACTTTTTAAACAACAGCTTGAGGAAAAGGATAAAGTAGTAGGCTTAACTTGTTGGAACTTCCATCAAAAGTGTACTTCAGTTTTCAGGATTAGGTCTGCTAAATACTATCTTGAAGAAATATAAAATCTATTCAAGTGTCTCAAATCTCAAATATTCACCTAAACCTTGTTCTTTCTTAAATAAACTGCAGATCCAGCTGCAACCACAGACCAGATTAACACAAAACCAGGTGTGTGTGGTTTAGGTGGCCCATAAAAACAGACATTATCTAAAGAAATCACCTGTCCTCCCTCACCAAAATCAAATGTAACAGTTTGCTTGTCTTCAAATTTGATTCCTAGTGTCTTAAAAGAAAAATCTTGCATTCAAGTCCAGGGAGACTGCCCCAAGTGACAGAAGTAAGTGTGACTTAGCAGCCTGAGGGGCCAGATCCTGCTCCTGTCTGAGTCAGAAGCAAAAACTATTGTTTCTGGCTGAAGGTTGGAGCTGTGGACATCCCAGGCTACAGAGCCATGAGTGCAGATCCATCACCCAGCAGAGCTGTGGATCTGTGGATCCATTTTGCCATGCTCAGAAGCACCAGCCAGAATCCCAGCAGAAGCTCCAGCCCTGTGCTGAGTGGCAGTGGGGGAATCCCTTCCTGCTGCTCAGTCCCCGACTTCAGAGACCAACAAGGAAAATGTGCAAGAGGTTTTTGTCATTTCTGTGATTTTAGTCATTCTGTGGATGTGAATTAGGCTCACCCTGTACTTCAATCAATGCCATCTCAACTGGTTGATTATTTTTTCTTACTGATACAGAACATCCAACCAAAAGCTATAATGACCACTAGGATGAGTAGCTTATGCAGATAATACTCCAAATTTCCCCACATTAAAAAAGTTACAGCACTAGATATTTCCCAGGCACTTAAAAAACACAATAAAAGGAGCATGCTGCAATCACACAGGCTATGCAATTCTCCTGGAAAAAAAATGTTTGTAGAAGTTCCTGTTCAGTTCCCTTACTTGAATTCACAGGTCACATAGCATTGCACCTTCCTCTTAAGCACTACTAATGGAAAAAGCAGTATTATTGGAGTTGGAAAAGGAGGCACTTCCTTAAAAAGCCAGCAAAGCATTTTACTACAGAACTTGATTAAAGGATGGCGAATACTTTGGCTGCTTCTTGAACACGTTAACAGAAGGCATGAGAGAAACAGATGCAACCTTTGCATTAAATATTAGCATTTCCTCTCACAGGGGAGGCAAAACAGACACGAGTGCTCTGCTTGAGCAGAGAAGGGACAGGAGACCAACAGGTACCTTTTACGAGCTTCAGGTTATCTGGAATAAGTTGGTTTTAAGGCGAAGCGCCCTGAAGCCTCTCCCAGGCTGCGCCGCACCCCCGCCCCACCGCAGCGAGCTCCTCCCGGCTGCGGAGCC
>VZTZ01045713.1:785344-841679 GCA_013400955.1 Drymodes brunneopygia | reverse complement strand
TCCGGCGTTAACTGTTCACCGGCTGAGCCGGCGCGGCCCCGGCCAGGCCACGGCTGGTGCAGGGAGGGTGGGGAATAGCACGGCACAGCTGCCGCGGGGAGCGGGGGATGCTCGGCGCGTTTCCATGGCTGCGCCCCTGCCCGGCCCCCGGACCCGCAGCCCCCCGACCCTCCGCTCCCAGCCCGCAGGATGCGCTGCCGGGGGATGGAGCGCTTCCAGGACTTGTCCCAAAGCCACGGTTTGGGATCTCAGGCGAGCCCCTCCGCACGCCGCAGCAGCGGGCAGGGGGATGCCGGGGCTTCCACACGGCAAAATGCAAAGCTGCAGCTGAACCCGGCCGTGGCCTCCGTGCCTTCCCAGCGGTGCCCACACGTGTGAGAGGTTTCCCCTGGCTGTCACTGCAGTCCCTCAGCTGCGCTGCCCCACAGGTGGCCGGAGCAGCCGCTGGAGGACGGTGCTGTCCTGCTGCCTTTGTGAGAACGTGCTCCCTCCTCGCCTCGGTGCAGCTCTCCAGGGGACAGAGCCTTGCCACCCATCCCAGAGGTTTACACCTCAGCTTGCACACAGAAAATAAAATCCTTGTGGAGTGTGGTCTCTTTTGTGTCTCCCTGATGCACCAGAAGCAATTACATTTCAGGAGAATTAGGTGCCCATCGATTTCACTTGGCAGGAACAGGACTGCTTTGCGTGTTGCTCACTCAGGAGAGAAGAAAGTGAGAAGTGATTTGCTTCATATCTGAGAAGGGAAACCAAGAAGAAAAAGCAGGAACTCTAGTCATCCAAGGTTTAACCAAGCCAATGGCAAAGCCAAAAGCTCTCTTTCTTTTTTTTCCAGTGAGGGAACTGCAGAAGTGTTCATGCATTCTTTTTTTCTGTGCCCATCTGTAGCACTTTGAACTCTGGTCCTTCACAGTTTGCAGCATCTTCATAGGCAATGGGTGTTCACCAGAAATAGGACACTACATTGTGCAATCCCACAGTGTTGTTCACACTCTAGTTTTCTTTAAGCCACCCAGCTGTTGAAAGATATTTAAATGCAAAATCTCACCCAAGACATTAAGCAGGTATCTCAGAAATTGTCATAATGGGAAAAATGAGACTCCAAGACACTTGTGGGAAGTGCCAATGGCAGGTGATGCTGGTACCTTTGAGGATTACCTGTGGGAGCTTTTGTTTTACAAAAATGCCACCCCTCACTTGAAGATCTTGATTACTCTCTCATCTTTATTTGGAAATTGCTTATACCTTATACAAGATGCATTATGAGAAGGAAGTTCTTGATTATGTTTCTCAAACTTTGGTCTTGATTCCTTTACTTCAATTTTGGTGTTTTATCAGGCAGTTCCTGCTCCATCCCAGTTTTTACCCTTAGGTGTTTTAATTATGTACAAATGCACAATATACTTGTACTTCACTGTTACTAGTTCCATTTGCCACCTGCATTACTTCACACACCAGTAGAAATACTTACCATGCATTGAACTCTGGCAGTAGTGGGGTTTTGGATATTTTTACCTCAACTTTGTCATAATGCAGTTCCAGTGTTTATCTCTTATTTTTTATTTCATATTTAATTTATGCACTATTGGCATAAAAGTAGCAATTATCTTGATTAAAACAGCTTTGTTTAAAGTTCAGATTACTGGCAAAATGTTTAGTTTCACCACTGACAATATCCAGGGCTTTTTCTTTTATTAAACACCGACCAAGGTCCATTTGGCTGGACTTTTTACATTACTGTGTTTCCACTTCTGCCATTGATGTCTGACCCTATAATCCAGAGTGTTCCAGAAACAGGAAACAAGAGTGTTTTGCAGTGTTTTGCAAAATGACACTGATGATGTTGTGGCAAAAATGCCAAACACATTATGAGAGAGAATTCTTGTTTACAGCTTTTAATTCTTATTTTCTGACTCATTTGACACTTTGAGAAAAGATGTAGGGAATGGTTTATCTCTGAAAAGTTTTATGACCAGAGTTCAACCTTGGAAGTTTCCACAGCTGAGTGGATAAAGCCCTGCTCATCCTGGCCTGATGTGAGAGCTCACCCTGCTCTGAGCAGGAGGTTGGGCTAGAGACCTCCTGAGGCCTCTTCCAGCCCCAAGGATCACAGCACCCCCGAGTGACCCTTTTGGTTACAGATCAAAATGGCTCTTTAACAAACAACTTGTTCTGTTGCTTCCTACAGTGATTCCAAATCTGCATCCCTTGTGCTTCCCAAAGACTTCAGGTTCTGCTGATCGTGACTTTGGCTGGTAATTCTCACTCCTGAACTCCTTTCACTTGGCTGATGGAACAGCTGAGACTTGGTCTCAGATCTAGACGTGTGAGACTAAGCCATGCTGCAGATTTGTACCCCAGGCTGGGGCCAGGTGGTTCTGCTGCAAACTGTCAATGACATTGTCCCTCAGATTTGGGACTTTTAAGGCAGCTACAAGTGACACCACCACATAATTCCCTCAAGTGCATTAACCTGACTGGACCCCCTGTCATCCACCATTCAGGCATCTTTTGAGCTTTTCTTCTTGATGGATGTTCTCCATGTCATTATAATGGAAATTCACTAGAGCTGCAACAAATGCTCTCACTGAACAAGGAATCAGGTTTTTTATGATTAGGAAGTGACATGGTGAATGCAGAAAGATGACCTGAAATTTCTTCCACATTTTTGTAGGGAGTATTTTTTTTTTTTGCTTCCTTTGAATGATGTAGAAGGACAGACAATCACCCCGGGACCCAATAAAGCAGCATGATTTAAGTAACTAAAAAGCCTCTGTATTTAAGACCAGTGAATTAGCCCAGGAAACCTCAATAAAACATGAAAACATTCCTTCATCATATCACACTTTTTCTCAGAGGGAAGATGTGAAAATTCATTACTTTTGCATTCCTTGGTTTAGTCTCAGTGCACCTCCTTTGCCAGTAGAGTTACTTTGGATATAAATGTGGGAAGGTCTGGCCCAGACTGAGCTGCACCTTAACAGAAAAATCTGAAGTGAAACCCCTGTGTAAGAAAGGTTTTTTTTTTTTTTGTAATCTGTCCATTTGTATCTAAGGTGCATAACAGAAGGAAAACCATGGGAAAACAGAAGATTTTCATTTTAAATCTGATCTAGAGATAGCCTCTGTACCTCAGGTTCTATGACAAAACCAACATGGCATCTTCATCCACCAACATTTTTATAGGCCAGTTTGAGAAAATGCGCTTTTCTCACATCTCTCACAGAATGAGATCTAGGGAAAAAAAATAAAGCCTCATAGATATTCTATTCTTTGTGGGTTTCAGTACTCTGAGGCTGACTTCCTTTATCTGAGAAGGAACACAGGCTACAATGCTTACATCCTATTCACAATACTTTATTTAAAGCCGTGTTGATAAGAAAGTGGGAGAATTTATTTTATCAAATAAAACCCATTCAATGCATTTGATGCTGGCTCTCCTCACTCTCCAAACAAGCCTAGGAACAGTCCTTCTGAATAGAAGGAAAGAATTAATTTCACACAGTATTAGCTGGCTGCAGAGCACAGACATTCATTTTTTCAATGTTTTGAAAGAAAATCTTTTAAGTATGTAAGGCCACAGACAAATACAACAGCTGTTGTACTGAGTCAGTTCTAAGAGCATCAGGATTTCACTTCCTCTCCTTAATTTAAGGTTACTTTATACTGTCTCCAATAGAATTTTCAAAATGCAGCAAATGGCTTTTTCCTCTCAAAGTCAGACCTTTTGTGAGGATCCTGTCTTCTACCTGTTGATGCCACAAGCCTATGCCCAGGCTTCTCTCCAACCTAATTTCAAGACTGTGTTCTCTAAGATTGGGCTAAGACATATCACTCTTTAGCTCTGAGTTCTCCCCATGTTCAGCATCCCACCAGACCAAGCACATTGTTCTGCCATGTGGCTCACATCTTCTTCCCTTCACTGGGCCCACAGCCTGAGCTGGGCATGAGGGGAGCCTGGTTTGCACTTTCTGTCAGGCATCCACAAAAGCTGGTGACTTCCAGCAGAAATGCTGAGAAGGAACCCAACCCAAATGCTTGAGATCAGATCACTCAGACTGGAAGGAACTCAGGAGGTCTCCAGCCCAACCTCCTACTGAAGCAGTGTCAGCTCTGAGACCAGACCAGGTTGCTCAGAGCTTTGCCATGTCTTGAAACCCTGCAGGAATTGGGATTGCACAGCCTCCCTTGGCAACCTGTTCTAACAGCTGACTGTTCTCACAGGGATAAAGATTTTCCTTATACTCAGTCTGAACTTTTCGTGTTTCAGCTTGTGCCTGTTGCTTCTCATCCTCCTGACACACCTCACAGTGAAGAGCTTGGTTCCATCTTCTCAAAAACCTCCCCAGGAAGCTGGAAAGCTGCTGCCAGGTCCCCCCAAACCCATCTATTCTCCAGGCTGAAGCAGTCTCCCTCAGCCTCTCTGCAAGGGTTAAGTGTTCCAGTCCCTGACCATCCTGGTGGCTTTCTGCTGAACTTGATCTGATTTATATCAGTCGTGTAGTGGGGCCCCAAAGATGAACCACAGATGTGGGGTAGTGAGTGCCAAGAAAAGGAGATAACAGCTGAGGCAGAGAACATCTCCAATACTTGCTTTGTTATTAAATTATTATATTCAAGAAGAACGGGACTGGTGAGATCCCAAACGAAATGGTTGAGTGTTACACTGTGCAATCCTAAATAAGTCAGAAACAGCTTTAGTAACAGTAAATATATTCCATAAGAGTATTTAGTAATGCAACACTGTAAGAAAAAAACCAGAGAATTACAGCAAGGAACCTTTTTCCTTCCTAAGTGGATCAGTTTTGAGAGTTTCATTGCACAAGTTAAGCTACATGTCTCTTCTGAAAAATCTTCTCTCCTAATATCCTAAAACTTTGCCCAAGTATTTACAGCTTCTACTCTTGTCTTCTAAGGAAGTCTTGGCTTGTCTTCCAGAGAAGAAATTGGAGAGAAAGATAAAGTAAATATGCTCTTAAACAAATTTAAAATTTACTTCTGAGGATCGCTAATTCTTCCAGAGATTAGAATAATGACAGAGCAGCTGCTGTTAAAAAGTTAATATTTGCTAGCTCTTACTGCATGAGGGTGCTTAAACCATCTTTGTTAACATAAATGGGAGAGTCTGAAAAAAAGGAAATTATGTTATCTCAGACAGCATTCTCTGTTTTGTGAGGAAAAAGTGAATATGATAGGAATTTTAGGATTATATATTTTGATTACTATTTTTTTTAATTCTTAGATTTTGGTGGGTTATTACCAACCTATTTTCCATGTTATTTTTTTGACAGCATGTTCATTCACTTCCCATCCCTCCCAGTTTAATGTAGGACTTTAAAACTTCAAATGCTCAGGGAATTTGCAATGGAACAGCTGAACACTGTTGTCTTTGAGAAAAGGCTGATACATTCCTGTTACACCAACAGGAGTGTATTTCCCCAAGGGTATAATTGCACAGTTTATTCCTCGTGTACCAATTTCCCTGGGGGAACAGTGGGGAGCTCAACACATCTGATGTCTCCTGACACTACTGAGACACTAAATACTCACTTATGTGCTTTGACATTTAGTTCTTAGAAAATGTGGTAATTTTTTAGATTCATCTGGGATTTGGCTTGAGACATCACCTCTGGACAGCTACCTGGAACTCACTCAACTCTCTGTTATCCCTGAGTGAATTATTCACCTGCAAATAGACCATGGGGGCAGCACAGAGATCCCCAGCTTGCTTTCATGTAGCCCATGATAAACCCAAGAGCTTACAGGCTTTTTTATTTTTGCCTTTTGTTTTGTTATGCTGACGCCTCACCTGGCCCAGGCAGAGCCTTCTGTGCTCTCACAAAAGCAGATTGGAGGGGGGTCTCAGACTCATATCCACAACAACAATGAATGTGCTGTATTTTTACTTCCTAAGGTAGAAGTACTAAATGTATTTCAGACGAGTCCCTGTCCATACTGAGCATGAGTTTTCCTCCTAAGACAAGCAGCAGATAAACTCTATAGTGCAGCCCAAGTATGAAGTGATGCTGACAGCTGCACGGGGGCAAAATCTGGAGGATTTCTACTAGAAGTATAGATTCTGCCTTCAGGCTTCTTGTTTTTTTCACATTTTCAGCTTTCAAACTCCATTAATAAAAGCTAAAAATATACAGAGTTCAAATAATTACTTTTCCATGAATGAAAATGAAGTTGCTAAGGGATTGGGAGTAGGAGGAAAAGCATTCAGAATATGATTTCTGCATCATGTCTGCGTATGAAATTTAAATGCATGGGGATGTTAGGAAAATCTGGGCAGAATCATTAGACTCACTAGTAGTAACAGGAAAATACTGATAGGAAACATTATGGGGCTTGGTTTTTCAGGCAAGTACCACTTTTGGTTAAACAGAGCTAAAGATTTTTATTCTTCAAAAGCTATCAGTCCTGCTATAGAATGATATACTTATTAATCTCTTCTGGCAAGTATCCTCACCCTTAAATGTACTCTGGATTTCCATCTGGACTTCACCAATTCCAGTGCCTACCAAATGGATCCCATTGTCTTTGCTAAATTAAGAGTATCCTGTCCCACCAAGCTTCTCCCAGTACAAGTGGAGACTGCAGAGCTTTATAAACAAATGCATAAATCCACACAATAGCCTAACTAGAATATAGTATGCTGAAAGCAACATATGTGCTAAGGTTTTCTCATTACCACTGAAATGAAAATACAGACAGAGTTGTGGTAAACATTTGAAAGTTTGTTATGCAACAGATTTTATCCTCTGAAACAAGTTTAGTTTTATTTCAATATCGTTCTGACAGTTACATTTTTTAATCACAATTATGTTGAGAATGCAAAAAGCATCAAAATCTCCTTCACTCAAGTGCTCACTCCTGACAGTGATTCCAGCCAAGTTGGAAAGATACCAAAACCACAAGTCCCAGAACCAAGAAGAATCTCACACATTGCCAAGAAAATGCCAAGCACTAAGAGCCAAGCAAGCTCATCCCATTGAAATCAACACAAGTCCTGCCACTGCAGCCACAGCTGCAGCCAGGGGCTGGTCATAAATTTTCCTTCATCACCACCATGAGTCAAGCTCTACTGGTATAAAATAGCACAATCCCTGCTCAAGCCAAGCAGAAAAAGTAGACCCACAAATGAACCTTCTGTTCAGCACAAGCACTAGAGAAGGCACATTGCTCAGAAGGCATTCTGCCTTGGGTACATGTTATTTCACTATTCCAATGCATTAGTCCTGCAGATAACTTATTTTGTGAATATCAATGAATTTCTGTTTAATTTGTGAAGCTGTATAGGATCTTTTAGGTAGATAATTTAATGCTTGCCAACTTCCATTAATTTTTAACTAGGCTTTCTAGCCTGGAAGACATACTGAAACATTCTCATTTCAGATCAGGTGGGTCTATCTTTTGATTAAAGAGCCAATTTTTTTTCTTTCATTGTGATACGGATGATTAAATTTCTCTGCTAATTATCTGTATCACCTCAGAACACCCTGTGCCTGACATAAAATATTTCAACAAAATAAGACTACATTTAATTGCATTACTCCTTTTCTTAATGAGGAGAGGTTGATATAAGCCTGTCAATTCACTTTGAGTTCTTCTCCACCTTGAGGGCAAAGATAATGTTTCTTGCTGTTGGATGATGTTCCTACAATACGAGCAGATTTTTTTTTTCTCTACTTTGTAGTGGAATTTCAGTGGAATTTTAGTACATTAGGGGACCAAATATTGCTATATAGGCATTACAACACACAGTTTATTCTCCTTAGGTGTATTTAGAAAATTAATTTCTTAATTATTTGAGGCCAGGTACCTAAGCTTTCTTCCTTTTGAAGAAATTGATATCATGCCTACAAGTAATCTTGTTGTCTATTGATGTGAACCAATTGCTAGGATGGTGTTTTGGAGTTCTCCAAAGTCAAGGATTTAGTTAATCTGTTGTGACAATCACCCAATTTCAATTATCTGAGTTTATGAAAGTGTGAACTCTCTAGATTAGGCCTTCACTTTATCACATCTATAAAATGTTGGAGCAAACAGGGCCCTGACATCCATCCAATAATATAAAATATTAAAATAGAATTGTTGTTTTTTCCAGTGTTAGTAAAATGGGTACAGACTAAGAGTTTATCTCTGAATGTCTGATATATTTAGGAAGAATAGTCAGGGATCTAATTGCTTTTGTCAGTTTTCAGCTCTAAATCAAGGTATATAGAATGCAAACAATAATTTACATCAACACTTTGCCTTCAGTTCAAGACAGTGCTGCCTAATATGGAGGTAGAACTTTTCCTAATGGAATCAAAGGGAAATTTGGAAAAGTTATTATTAATTTTTCTAGGTATTAGTTCAGGTTGCCAGCCTTGGGGTAGAAGAACCAAAATTTAAACCTGCCTTGGATTTTATTCAGAGGAAGCTCTATTTTACCTGCAATCATAAATTAATAGATCTTCTCAATATCTTTCTAAAGCACCCTATTGTGTCTAATTTAGACACAGTCATTTAAAGGTGGGGAAGCAGCTAAGTAAGGAAAATGGTGTTCATTGCAACAAATGCCTGGAAAGCAGCAAAGAAAAACCTCTAGAAGCCCCATTAAAAAAATAAGGATTATGCCATCCTTCACTTACAAAGACACATAAATGGGGTTTCAGGAAATTCAGCTATTGATGCTCAATATGGAGAGGTGAGGGGAGCCTCTGTAGACTCTCAGTTAACTCAGGCAGATGCAGAGTGTCCAAGCAGATGAATAAAAATATTGTTTTGCTCCAATACAGCAGAAAGAAGCTTACTGGGATACTCAGATGAAAGCCATGAAAAAACCACCCCTGGCTCAAAACTTTGGGATCCCTTCCTCTCTCTCCATGGAGAGGCAGCTCACCTGGCTCCTGAGTGACCACCCTGCGTGGAAGGAGAACCAAAACTTGAGCCATACCTTCGAAGAAAAACACTTTGTGCCTGGAGTCTGGGGAAAAGAGAGTATCTGCTGTGTGCTGATCACTGGGTTGCCACTACAGCTCCTTTGATGGGGAGCCACCTTTACAGGAGAGAATAATTTCAGTCTTATGGGTGCCACCACCTCCAACAAGCACATTCCCCAGCTGATCCCAAAAGCAAGGGATTTTAAAGATGCGTTTCCCAGAGCAGCACTGAGTGAGGGATCCTGGCCAAGGCTGCTGGCAGGAGGAGACTCTGAGCTGCAGGCTTGGCGGGCAAGCGAAGGCCATGGCCATGATGAAATGCAGGATGCCTGTCTGGAATTCAGTGTGGAGCCTCTCTGTGATTTCAGTGGGCTTTCATTATCTACTTTGTTTTCTATTTCAGTCTTAGTTGTTCTCTTTCTTTTTTTTCTGAGAGAGGAATAGAGCTCAGTCATTGGTTTGGCAAGAGGCTATGTACATATCATTTTTTTGCATAACAAAATATAATTAGAAAATGTAAATATAACTTAACTCTATTATGGCACTGAACAATAAAATGACCACAACACAGACTACTCTGGCTCTCTGATAATTCATCATCCAAATTACACACCACATCTCCATTAGACTGCCCTTTTCCACAAAATTCATCTTGCCTTGTTGCGGCTGAAAAACAAAACCAATTTATTAAACACCAATACAAATGAAGCGATGAAGTTCAGTGTATGGAATACAACAAGAGGAAACATTTTGAGGATTACAATCTTCTCTTACAGAGAAGAATATATTTTTATGCTGAAAGTTTTAAAGGAAAAATTATTCTTCATGAGTGATTTTGTTTTGAAATGAAGCTGTTTCACATCATGGAAGTTCATAAGAGATTAACTCTTTCTCTAGGAGAGATCCTTGGTTAACTGATCTTGGCTTTCAACTACTGGGTTTTTTTACCAGATGTATTATGCACATCATGGATATGGACAACATGACTTGCACAAGGAATGTTAACCAGAAACAACAAGGGCATGAAAAGGCAAAATCTGGTTACAAGACAGCAAAACCTTCTCCCTACAGAAGCAAGGAGAAAACATGGAAGTTTCTGTGGGAATTCTGGCCATGAAAACCTCTATTTATCAAAACTTGCAAACTGTGTCTAAAAGCTGTTTAGTTTTAAAATATTTGATTAAGAATTTACTAAGTCACTCGTTTTCATTGAAGCTGAGTCCTGTAAACCCACAACAACTGGTGCACCAAGTGAAGTTGTACATACTGTTAAAAAAAAATCAGGCCACCATTTCTCATAAACTGAGATAAAATAGATTTTAAAAAATAGTTTTTGTAACCAAAATTTCCATATTTTCAAAAGAAGCTTTTGACTTCTGTAATACCTATCTGCAAGATGTTTTACAAACTGAATCCATCTCAATTGTCATTTATAAAGTTAAAAAAAAAAGCAAGTGAAATCACTGATTTCAAGGATGAATTAGTGGCAAATTCAAAATGTAAACAATGCGTTTTTACCAATCCATGCTGTAAAAGGACACAGAGATCAAGCACAGAGCAAAATGGGAAGAGTCAGAATAACATTACCACAGTGGCTCTGAAATGGAAATATGTGGAGCAAAAAGAATTAAGGCCAGAGGAAGACTGGGACTTACTAAAGCAAGTGGAATTTAGACATTTGGGTCTACAAATGAAATCATAAGAATTTCAGTTCAGCCCTCCCATCACTCTGGTACCTCTTCAGCTCCATTGGCATTGGGGTTTGTGATCTGCACAGTTGTCCTGGCTTCACACAGACCTGGGCTACCCCGAGCAAGTGCCCTGAGTTTGTGCAGCCACAGTGCTCCACAGCTCTTTGTGTGCTTGGGCTGCCTGCAAACCAACACCCAGCACCCCCTCCACAGCTTTGGGACAAGGTGTCCCCTCCTCAGTCCTTTCCATAAAGAAAGAGATGGATCCCCAAGACCTCTAGGGCCAAGAGCTGTAACACACATGCAGATGCCCTTTAAAGTTGAGGGGGAGGGCTTGGAAGCAGTTTTTATGGAGAAAATGACATTGTTTTCTCAAAACTTTACTGAGAGACAAAATTTATATTCCTGTGTCTGCTGCTGCAGTTAGAAGTGGATTGAGATCCTAACCTCAGGCAGCCACTCACTCTCTTTTGTCTCCCATTCAGTTCCACACAAATCCGTGCTGCCTTCTTGAAATTCAAGTGTTCTGTGTTTTTATAGAACACAAAGAAAATAACTTCTGAGCTCAGAAGAGGTCTTACAAATCTGGGCTGAAATCAGAGTGGAGGAATTTGATGTAACTCCAAATGTTGCATGAGATTGGCCATTGCAGTTTTTATGCCTTACTTCCTCTTGAAATTATTGCCTTTTTTTTGTTTAATTAAATAAAAAGTAGGCAATTTTTGGTACAAGAAACACAGCTTTTCCCTAGCCAGCTGTAACATGCAGTCTGTTAAAGCAGTTGCTCTGGTGCTATTTACCCCTTTGTAAGAGAATTTGAAATCAAAGGTGCTGATGAGACAGGAGATCAGGATATGTCTTGGGGTGCTCTCTTTTTTTTTCTGATGTTCCTCAGGCTGCTCTTGCCTGTGCAATAAATACTTCATCTATTCTGGTTTCAGCCGAGTCTGACTTCTGTGTGAATTTATGTGTCTATCAAGTGAATAAATTAGATGTGAGCTGAGATGATGGAACGTAAGAGAAATTATTTTCTTTCCCTTATAACTCCCACAGATTAGTTCTCAGGCCATAGCTGTTGTTTTTAAAACTAAAAATGGAAGACTACCAGTTGGGTTAGCACCATACCTCTGTAATACTTAGAGAATGGAATTCAGAGCCTGGCTCCTGCACAGGTAAAATGGATGTAGGTGTTTCTTCTTCTTTCATGTGCATTACAGAAAAATGGTTTGGTCTGAGTCCTCTGTAAAAGAGACACTGCACAACTCCCTGGCCATTTCTGTGCAATGTGCTCATGATCCAGGCCCCCTTCTCTTCATTCTCTCCCCATCTACTCCCAAACCCTTTTAAATGGCTTGTCTTCGAAGACAACCAACCTACCCTTCCTATTTGCTTTCATTTTCCCAAACCATTTTCCATGGTTTATCTCCAAGTTCTCCATCAAAAGTGTATTTTCATGAAAGTATCCTGTGGTCTGCAGTGGTCTAGAGCTCAATTCTCAGGCCTGAGCTAACAATAAAGCTTTTTGTGCAACTGTTTACCATTTGTGTTATAATGAAGTGGAAATCTGTGTGCTACCCCACAGATTGCACAAACTCCAGCCTGCAAATGTGAAAGGAGCTAAAATGCTGTGACATTTTTATGAATACAGAAGCAATTAAGTAATGGCTGTAAGTTTGTAAATCCCATTAATTACAGAGGATTGATGCAGCACAAAAGAAAGATGGCTCAATGAGGATTTGTCATGTCTGCTGATATTGCTCTGTGGCCTCAGGCAAGACATGGGCAAGTTCTTGAAATGTCTCTAAAGGACTCAGTGCCTTCCACAGGGCTGAGAGCCAGGGAGCAGCAGAAGCAGGGCTGCTCCTCGAGGGACAAGGAGCCACACAGGGCACCACCCCAGAGACCTGAGCAGGGCTATGGTGATAAGAGCTCCATCCAGGTGAAACAGGGGGTGCAGATCCAGGTCTATTCAGTGAGCTCCAGCAGGAGACCAGCCTGAGACAAGCTACCATTAAGGAAGATTTGGGGGTGCAGCCAGTGACAGGACAGCAGGAGGCTGGGCTGGACTTAGGGACACCTGCAGTATAGGCCAGGCTTGGACACCTAGCACAAGCTTAAACAGAGCTGCTGCATGTAAACAGAGAGTGTGGGCATCAGCACAAGATGAGGCTGGTCAGGGCAAGTCATGCCTATTGTGCACTGACAACTCTGGAGTTAAGTGCCAATAAGCTATGAGGACCCAGATCTCAGCTTCCTGAGATCTTCCCTGTGCATCAGTCCATGGAAAAATTAGGACACTATTAGCTCTGTTCCAGGCTTATCATTAGGTAACAGGTTGTGATGTTCAGGATTTGTCCTAAGAATATCATTTAGAAGCCAGAAGCTGTTACAGACAAGGAAAGAGCTTTGCCAGCAATATTATAACTGTTCAGCTCTTAACCTGCACACTCTGTTCTTGAATATTCACCAATGAAATGGAAAAAAATCACATGAAATGATGGAATTTACAGGTCTGCTTGCACCCAGCAGTCCCCATCCAGCTCCTCCAGGCACTGGGCAGGGTCCAGCGTGATGCTTTACACACCCAGCCTTGTTCAAGCTTTCAAATCACAGCTGTAGAGGAGTTCTGTGCCACCCACAGAGTCCTGAAATCTCAAATTCTAGGATAAACAGGATTCAGGATGGGACCTCCATGCAGTTCTACTTCAGCACAGAGGAGCTGGTTGGGAATGATTAAAAACCCCTCAAGCCCACATCACAGGAACTCCTCACTGAGCAGAGCTGTTCTCTGTGCATTTACACCTCCTGATTCGAGGAGCTTGCACCAGGCTCTGCCTTCAAAGGCATTTCCCAGTGCAACCAAAATTTGTCCAGCCTAAGACAGCACAGCACAAAGTTCCCATAGAGACTGAGAGTGGCTGGGACCTACAACACATGAATTACTGGGACAAATGCCAGGCTTTGACTTCCCCTAAGGACATTCTGAAATCAAAGGCTGATGAGGTTGACTTCCCTAGACTTCAAGAGCAACCTCCATGGTCAGAGCAATCAGTGGGCTCTCCACTGGTACAGCAGTCCTTCTTTTCTGCCTGCTCACCATTCAAACATCCATTTTTTTTTTAAATAATCTCTTCCCAGTCTCAAGCAGCTGACTCTCCTCTGCCTGTTTTGGAGGTGCTGCCCCTGAAATGAACTGTAGAACCACAGGCACAGTAATTTATCATACATCTCTCACCACCAATCATTTGTTGCCTACCCCATTTTTTCCCAGGGACTTACTTTAACTCCAAAATTGACGGTGAAATAAACAGACAAATAAATCAGCCAGCCAGAAATATCTCCCCTTCTATTACCTGATGCTCTAAGACATGCTGGTTTCCTCCTCACCTCCAAATTTAGTTTTGACTGGGGAGCAGCTCAGATAATATTCAATCTCCATGCCTCTTTCAGGTTATCTGGATATAAAACCAGCATGAAAACAGCAGCCTGATGGCTCTGGAAAACTATAGTGCTTTTGGAAAGAGCTTTTTGAGTTTCAAGAGTTTTAACCACAACCTTGCAGCACACCAGGGTGAGGATACACAACTTCTAAAACAACTAAAAAAAGCCTGAACCTTGTGAGTGCAACAGCTCTCAGCATCTTTGTGGTTCACACTGCTACCAGGGCATCCAGGGAAGACTAAAGGAGAGCTGTAACAGGAGCCCTACAAATGCCATCAGCTGCTCATAGCATGCTTTTGGCACTGCCACAGGGATGGACAATAGTGCCCCACTGTGCTGTCTGGTCTTTTTTCAGTACAGATAAAATCTGAACACAGAGACAGAACAAAGATCTCCTGAGCAGTGGCCAGTCGATTTACTTTTTGGAACTGATGTATATTTTGACACAGCATTTCTGTTTATAAACAGAGCCTGGCAGACCTAAAAATTATGAGCAAAGACAGAAATTTGAAGGGGTTTGGTGAGACCAAGAAATCTTCTTTACCAGCGCACCCAGCAGAGGAAAACAACAAATGAGAAATTACATTAAAAATGAGACAAACCTTCAGCCAGCACAAGTCAACACAATTCTGTTCAGGTCAGAAAACTTACACTGATTTACATTAGATGAGCACCTGGCCTCATCTACCTTGTGATTCATCACAGCAGATTTAACTTGTGTGTGTATGACCCCTAAACTCTGGGATCACTCTTGTAGAGCTGATGTCAAATGCAGTCTGTCACAGATGTGTATGTTTGTAACCATTATTTAAAGCACACACCAAATGAGCCTTGAAATCCCAGTACATACTTAGAATTAGGATGCAGCATCACTTCATGCCTTGACTGCAAGTAGCTGCATCCCCACTAAAAGTGCTCTGTAAATATGTGGCAGGGAGCCTGACTGGCAGAGAAAGAGCAGGAGCTGCAGCCCTCAGGGGCTGTTTCCTGGCTGTGAATGCAGCTTGCTGGAGACCCCAGGCTTTGCTGGAACCAAGCTGAGAGAGGGAAAAGAGCAGATCTGTTTGTGCAGATGGCTCCTGTCAATCAGCTGTTAGTTTATTCCTGATGTTCAGAATTACTCCCACTGCAGAAACTTTTCAACCAAAGAAAAAAAGCACCAAAACAAACCCTGTTCAAAAGCAGCCCTGGGCAGAGGCATTTGTAAAAAGAACAATTCTTTACAAAACAACTCAGGGAGCAGTTCACACAGCAAAGATGACTGACTGGAAAGATGACACAAGTCTTGAGGATGAGGTGTGAACGTGCCATATCATGCAATGGGAAACTTCCTTGGGAATAACCAGAACATAACATATCTGGCCAGTAATAAAGCCAGTGATGTAATTTTGCAATCCAGTAGAGGGCAAACTTAGCCTATATATTCTCAAAGTGCTCCTAAGACAGTGCATGGCAGATGTTCAGATATGTTTATCTTTCATTTGATAACCTAAAAAGATGTGTAGCAACCTAGCACCAGAACTTGTAAGATGAAGCTGCTTCAATCACACCTATAATTCAGTGGCTCTTCAGAAAAGTCAATGTTTATTACAAAATCAACAAACTGATAAGGAACAACGTACACTTTGAATATTTTCCATTAACATGCTGTTTTATCCCATTAATTCCAATATTTGATTAATCAGCACTTACACACTTATTTTCTGGAGTTTGCCCACATACATAACAGATAAATGAACAATTCCCCTCCTTGCTCTTAAAAATACATATCAGAACACCTGCTTCAAGCAGATTTGTTTTGAGATAGCTGCTGTCTGAAAGAGTAACATCTGCTTTAAATGTGGGCTTGTAGGCTGTGTGAAGGAACACAAGCATTTCTGGAGAACATTTTCTTGAAGAACCTCTTGCTCTTAGTACAAAATCATGCTGCTGTTATTGACCACGAGCTTTGTCCACAGCCTTCTCAGCAATACATTATCTGGTCCTGGCCAGATGAGTTGAGTAGACCATTTTTGTTTCTCAAAACAAAAACGTTTCACATGTGTGCCTTTCCCTGTTCCTCTCACAGAACTCATGGCTCAGAGCCAGCAGCTAGAGGTGCAAGGAGTTCAAATCCAGCTCCAACAACTCTCTGCAGGATGAACAGCAAAACTACTGCCCAGTAGTGGTGCCTGTTCCTGTTGGAAACCCACAGAGACTGATGAGCATCACCCCTTTCCCACACTGCCACAACAAGCCTAACCTCAGAGGAAAAGGTGTGGGGACATCATCACTCACAGTGACTGAGGGAAGGAGGGGTCCTGCACACACAAGTAAGATTTTGGGGGCCAAGTGACATTTTTTTTCCAAGGGTGACTTCTTTTGGTGGTAGAGCCAAAAGCACCAGAGCTGCACTGCTGAGGTACCACTCACAGTAAAAGTGACTCCTCAGGGAGGCTCAGGTGAACTTACTCCCAAATAATCTGACAACTCAAGACACTTGAGTTTTAATGCAAAAGCTGCCCCCTGGCCTGATGGGTAAATCTTGAGTAAAGGGCTTCTCTGATACTGCAATAAGGCAAACTGGCAGCCTATGTAAAGCTCTGAGATGAAAAGCACTGAATTCATGCCTGAATGCTGGTAAATGCCACTATTTCTGTGAGCAGTCTTGCTCATTACAGTCTCCCTCTTGCAGAAAGCTGAGCAACCTGGCTCAGGCCAGCCAACCATTTATGCTTTTACACTGACCTACAGTGACTATCCTCATTCTAAAATTTCAACACATTATTAAACACCCCTCTGGCCTGCTGCCAGTGTGCTCAGTAGGACCCAGATTCCTGCTGGCTCTTCAGAAACCACCAAGGATGTTCTCTTTTGGGAGTCCCTTATCTTCTCTGGGACCTTTAGGGAGCTAATGAGGGTATGCACACATGGATGTAGAGCACACATATAAACATGCACAAACACACCATTTACACTCAAACAAATCCAGGAATGTCCACCTGAAATCAGCTCATTTCCACAAGAACAAACTCAACATAACCCATTTGAGTTGTGATGCCTTCAGCAAATCCATCCCATGGTCTGCCCAGCTGCTGCCCTTTCTAATCTAAATGAGCCATGTGTCATTAATTAACCTTTCACATCATTGATCTTGTTGTGGACACCAACCTGCCTGTCTGAATCTGCCACCCAATCCATCAGCACCTTAAACTGACATCACTAGGAGTTATATCCTCTCCCTTCCCCAGAGTGAGCAGCAGCTGCCTTGCCTCATGTCTTCCACAAAAGAGATGCTTTCCTCTGAAGATGGCTACCAGAGACATCAAAAATTGGAAAGGGAACACAAAGGGGAAAAAAAGAGACAAAGGTAATCAGCACAAATATCTAAATCTTTTTCTCTTCCCATAGGAGGAAAAGGCTTCTGCAGGGCTCTTTCTGTTCTGCTCTTTCAGTGTAAAGTCTGTAGGAAAAATGACTAATGAGAAGGTTAACCTCCTAGACACAGAAATGACCCAATATCTACCCATCTGCTCTCCAGGAAAATGCATATAATAGAATCAAAACTCTTCATCCCATAAAAAAACGCTGCACCACAGCAGGAGCTACACAATCCCCTCCTCGTGGGTGAGTTTTCTGCAGAATGAAGGACCTCAAAACCTCTTATTTTTACATTTTACATACAAAAATAAAATGAAGTAAGGCTTGACTCTTATTTGACTGTGTGTATGTAGATTATGAAAGATGTGACTCTAGGAAAGAACAGTAAGACACTGATAAATGCAGGTCACAGTGGCATTGAAAAAGGAAAGTACCAAGGAAAGGTCCTGTGCAAGCAGAGCAGCAGATACCTTCAGGTAAACATCCTCATGGCTCTGCTGAGAGCTGTGCCTTTCCTGCAGCTTGGGGCTGAATTGGATCAGTTAATAACAGAGGTAACATCAGTCATGAGAAAAACTCCTCGTGGCCAGAAACTGCACCACATCCAGTACAGCCAACAGTCCATTTCTCATGAAGAAAACTGAATTCCTCTAGTAACATGAATTCCTAAAGAGGCTAACAATTAAATACTGCTAGTGCCTGGGATTCATGCAACATCAAAAAGAATAATATTTTGTGGTTTTATACATTCACTAAAGAGGAAAAAGAACAACTCAGATGGGGTTTGCACAACTTAACATAGTTTCTTATAAAGCAGAAGTTCATTATTTCTTTTTTTTTAACTGAGTGTACCTAATCTTTCCTGTGCATCTGACAACCTTCTCAACCCTTTTCTATTTTCCTGCATTAATTTTACATGCATTAGCAATTTCTCTTGTTGTAAACACTGTGGTAATACGGAGGAATTAGAGTCTCATTTTAATATTAGACTGAGATGGCAAAGGTCCAAATTTGGAGCACTTCTCAGTGGGTCACCAGACAATTAAATCCCTGCAGAGTTCTCTGTCAATCTCTGCCCACAGATATAAACTTAGCCCACCACTGGTGAAGAGGCTCCACATCAGGCATCACACACAGAAGAACATCCACCTGCCCATTCTCATCTCCTCTGGACACCTGGTTCATTGCTGAACCCCAAATCAGTTTCTTCAAGGGATGTCTGGTTTAATTCTGACACTGGGTGAGGTGAACTGGTCATCAGAGCACCAACTTCTCAAGCAGGAAGTACTACACTAAAAATTAAGTACTTAAGTAAAAATTAATTAATTTAGAATGAAAGAGGGAATGATGGGAGTTTCTCTTGCAGGAGCTGAGACACACAGTCCAAATACACAGTTTTTGCAGTGACTTTTCAAAATTTACTTTTCCAGCATTAAGGGGCTGAGTATATTTCACTGTCAAAGATCTGAACATTTTAATAGATTTATTTCATTTATGTACTTCAGAGACACACATGACAGGATGATGCTTTCCAAGAAGGCAAGCACTGGATGAATAAGACAGCTATTATAGTGAACTCTGGCTGTGAATTTAATTCTCCTGTTTGACACAGGCACACTTGCTGAACAGTCTGTACCAGAGATGCATGTTTAAGCAGGGCACTAAATCAATATTTACCATAATTTTGAAAGACGTGTGAGCACAGCCTGGGAACGAAGGCAACACTTGATGAATAACCATCAGTGAAACACGGGGCTCTAAAACTTTCCAGATAATGAGCTGCTCACAGGGCACTGGATGTCAAAGACTGTTAAATCCATATTATAAGCAGCCAGACCTGGGTAATGCTGTTTCAGCCTTCCATGCTGTGTTCTCAACTACAAAACTTGTGTACAACAATAATTCACTTTTTATCATTGAATGAACTGTCTGGTAGCCTGTGACTCATCTGGGCTCTGTCAGCCTGTCTTCCCCCAGTCTTTGCACCCTCACTCCTTAGAGACAGCCTTTGAACTGCTCTTGCCAAAACCCTCTGCAGTTCTCCACACATGGAATCATCTCAAGAAAGGCACATCTGCAACTGCCAAGCCAGTTTTTGATACTCAGTGATGTCTGGATGGACCCTCTGGACCCTCTATCTGAGCAGAACTGATGGTGGATCTTTTGGTAATAAAAATCAAAATTTGTGGAAGTTTATTCCCCCCACAGCATAGAAAATACAGAGAAAGGGTTCACTCCAAATTTTGCTCATGGAAGTAGGGAATTCTGAATTTGAAAAAAAAAAATTACCATTTAATTTCTCACTAACACAAAATACTAATGGGATATAAAATGTCCATCCAGTTACAAGGAAATTGCAAGTCTAAAGCATTTTAATTAAATATTAATTATAAATAGATCCATGATGAACAGAAATATGAAATTTTTGACTATGACACCTGAAACAAAATTAACCAAAATGGTAAAGTAAAACTGAAATATTTACTATATTTAAATGAAATAAGCCTGACAGGGTTCATTTACATTCATTCGCCATTTAAATTTGTATCAAAACCGAAACCAATTTGCTCCTGCAAAATGTGCCTACTTTGATTAAGCTGTATTTCCTGATGGTTGTTAAATCTGAAATGTTTTTGATCATCTCTAATTGAGAGATCTCTAAAAGTCTAGGAACTGCTCAAGACAGAGAGTACTTTAGATGAGAAAGAAAGCTGTGACTGGATGTCCATAGCTATGTCAAATGGCCATTTGATGAAAATCTGTGTCAGGAATATGAAGAAAGAAAGGAATAACACAGGTTTTCAGAAATGTTTTTGAAATATTTTATATTCCTTCTCTTTAACTTCTACACACTAAATGATTTCCCACTCCTGAAGCACCAGGTTTTAGGCCTCTGCTAGACTCTCACTTTACCAGTGAGGCCCATAAATGTCACATTTCTTGGTATAAAGAGATGAGCATGTGGAGAGTTTGTGTAACTGAATTAATAAATCTGTGTTAACACCTTTTCTGCATCTCCCAAAGCACCTCAGCTATGTGCTTCTTTTAGGCTCTGGCTTTTCAAAGGCTTTCACAGTTGCTTAACCTGCAGCAGATGAATGTATATTTCTAAATGTTACATTCATTTTTAAAAGATGTATATTTTTTGAAGTTAAACAGATACCCAAATCTCTGCAGCAGCAAAGCATCAGAATATAAACTCCCTGAAAATATCTTCATATGTATCTCACACACTGCTGTCAGCATCTTTGGTTCTTGCTCTAAATCAAACACAATGTGAGAGCTACAATAATAAATAATGAAGTTTCCAGGGCGTGCTTTTGGGAGCCTGTGAAAGCATGAAAGAGAACTGTATCTATTGTTTGGCAAAAGATGAAACCAGTCTCCAGCTTGGGTTTACTCAAGGGTCCAAAGTGACCTCCATGCCCTGTTGCTGGCATGCCACATGTCCCAAGGCAGGTGGCAGATCCTTTTCACAGCTTCTCAACCCTTTTGGAGCAAGGGCAGTGCTCTGGGCACCAATTCCTGCACTGGGACTTGGGGAACCTCAGGGGGAACCCAGTGCACTGCAGAGCTATGGAACAGCTCCTTCCCTGGCACACAGCTCCATGGGGAGTAGGGGCAGAGAGGGGAAATGCCCTCTCAAAATCTACTGGAGAGATGTGGCCACAAGGATGCAAAAGTTCCCCTACTTCCACCTCTTAGTCTACCTCAGACCCTAAAACGAGAAAAATTACCTAAAAAATCTGCTTGGGAGGAGAAAATATCAACCACAAGTGTCAAATAACCCCATACCTACAGACACATAGTGGAGGAAAGCAACATGGACACTTTCTAGAGCATGAAATGGGTTTGAGTTTGAGTTTGAAATAAGCTCAGAATTATATAAATCCTACCAAAAATAGAGAACACTGCTACCTCATAGACTCTAGGTATAATTTCCCATTTTTAATGCTGATTATTTCTTCTCTATTGAATCTTGAATAAAGATGACTGCTCTTATTTTCAATTATTTGTATTTGTCACCATACACGCAGAGGTGAAACCAATCCAAGATCAGGTTCTGAGGAGAATGATGATCACACCAACACTGAGCCTGAGCTAGGAGAAAAGAGAAGCCTGTCTTGCTCAGCCTAGTGAAACAAAAGCCCAGAGGGGATGTGAATGTTGTCTATAAATACATCAAGGAATACAATCAGAGAGGAAACAGAGCTATTTAAGCTAAAGGACAACACTGGCACAAGAACAAATGGTTATAAACTGGCCATGAATAAATTGAGGCTGAAAATTAGAAGAACGTTTCAAAGCAACAGATAAGTGAGGCTCTTGAACAATCTCCCCGTGGGAGTAATGGTGGTAAACGACCTAATTTGTTCTAAGATGGATCAGCTAATTAGTTTATGAGAGGGTTTATCTGACAGAGGCTGACTATGGCAAGGGGCTGGCCTCAGCCCCAGATGCCCTTTACAGCCCCACATTTCTAAGAAATTGAAGGTATTAATCCAGCTCCTTATTGAATGGTATCTCATGATGGTTTCTAAATTCAAATTTATTTTTTTTCCTGAGTGGTTCCATTATGCAGTGCCACTGACATGCACATTACCTTCCAAGCACCAAAAAAAAAGTCCCTGCTTGCAGGAGTTCTGGATTGTTTGGTTTTTTTCCAGACATGCACCACATTAGGCACAAGCAAAGTGGAGTTCAGATGTTTAGGGCACAAGGGGAGGTGGAGGTGGAAGACAAAGGTAAGCCAAGGCAAGAGCAGCATCCTTGTGATAATTCTTTCAAGAGAAGCAAACCATTTCCCTACAACTCTTAATCTTAATATTTCCATCTTACTTCATATTTTATAGGCCAAGCATTGAGTGTTTCGATCAGATTTAAGCAAAGTTGTGAACCAAGGTGGTTCATAAATTTCTGAGTGAAGGAAATGGAGACAAGTGGCTTTCTGGAAGACAGGGGTTGCTCTTGATTGCTCATTTCTGGCTGTTCATCATTTCCAGCTACCTGAGAAGTCAGGTCTCCTCCTGCCTCTCATTTTGGTGACTTTTTTTCTTAGTATCCGGTCAAACCCTCTGGCTTTGCCTTGGTGAAAATGTACAGAGAAGAATACAGCTACACCTATTCCAGGAACTTCTCATCCTACACACTAATAGAGTTTATTTTAATTATTTGGGAGTTTTAGTTTGGTTTTGGTGTTCAGTTGGGTTATTTTTTAAATTTTTTTTTTTAAATTTCATTTTGTTTTTATTTTAAGGAATGGAAACACACTTTGGTCACTTGAATGACTGCTTTACCAAAGCATGATTCTGGTGAACTGAAATTTTTCATTTCTCAAACCACTTTCCAATGCAAAGAATTTTACAAGGTAGGCAGGTTTGGTGAGAAATCTTGAAGAGGCAAATGATGCTCTTTAGTGTGCTCTTAAATGCCCAGCACATTCCTTCCCTCAGGGTGCAGCCTCTCACTGTTTTCAGGGTTGGGGGGAGGAGGTTGGGGTTTTTTTGGTGGGGTGAGTTTTTTGTTTGGGGGATTTTGTTTCTTTTTTTCAGTTGGCTTTTATTTGGTGTTTCTTAGTTTGACTTTTTTTTTAAGGTAAACCCCTTTCAGAGAGAATTGAAAATTCATCTTTTGTGAGTTAAGGCACTCCCAAAAATTTCAACAGATGTGGTGTTTAAGGCCAGAAGAAAATTGCACTTCATAAACAGGGTTATTCTGGGGCAAGGACAGTCTGTTATCTAAATGTCACCCTAGTTTACCCTGGTTTGCAAAACCCATTTGCTTTGGGTTTTGCCAAGTGGAATAGTGCAATTGAAAACTGCCTGAAATGTTGTGTTTTCAGTTTGAAGTTTTTAAATAGTGGGGCATTTTTCAGGTTGTGGGGTTTTTATTCATGTGAACCACTCAGCAGTGAACTTCAAACTTTCCAGTTAAATTGTGAAATAAGTGGAATAAGTGTATCCTTAAAGGATACATGTAAAGGATATAATCTTTCTTGTAGCCAATTGCTTGCATATAATGTCCAACAAACTAAACAGGTGACCACCAGTTTTAACAACACCCCTGAACACCCTGCTTAGAACATCTGGAGTATGACCCCATCATGATCTCAGCCCAGGACACTTTCTGCCTACTGAGCTATAAGTAGGAGGCCAGCCTAGGGACAAAGACTGAAGGACAGGACATCAAAATTCATTCCCATTTCATTCTGCACCTCTTCAGACCTCACAGTCAGGGGCAATCCTGCCCACCTTTCCTGGGGCACTCAATTTCCCAGGGAAGGGAAATCAACCACACCATTGTCTTCTGCACCAACCCAGTGTGAGACACAAAAACCATGGCTCAGAACAGCTTGTTTTGCTACCAGTTTGCACAGTTATGTCCATGTAGAGAGATAAAACAACCCACTGAACACCCCCTGTCCCGAGGCCAAGCAGCAGAGCTCCAGCCATCCAGCTGCAGCCCCTTGCTCCTCCAAAACAGGGAGCATATGTTGGCAGCCCACTGGGAATGTTCTTCAGCCTCTGCTATGGCTGGAGCTGTGCCCAAACACTTCTGAGGGCACCAGGAAAGGAAAACTGTGCCAGCAGCTCTGCAAACAGACTGGCACCATGGGCAGCCACAGGCAGCTGCCAGGCCCTGCCCTGCCCTGGGCACTTCACTGCATGGAAAAGCTCAACACATCGGGAGTTTCAGATGGAAGTGAGACCCCTGTAGTCATACAGGAGTTTGCTTTTGTACCAGAACAAAGGAGACTAACAATGATATCATAGCTTTTTTTTTTCTTTTTTTTTTTTTTTCCCAGAAAATCCCTCAGAAGACACTGTGGGGAAAATGTTGGATGCAATCCAAAGTCCTCTAACAGCAACAGAAAGACATTCACAAGAGCTTCAGTGGCTTGTGCTAGGCTGGGAGTGAAAGTAATACCAGGGATTAAAAACTAGGTAAAAATGAAACATTAAGAATACATGGCACTTTTCAACATACTGAGGATAGGAAGAGATTTCTACCAAGATTTTGGTTTATAGATTTTGGGGGTAACATGCTCTCAGAAATGGCAACACTTTCAAGCAAGAGAAATTGCTGTAGTAAGGCTAGAAAGCACTGAAAAAATATATTTATACATGAACAAGGCAAATGACAGGATGATTAGACGAAATCTAGTCGTTTGTTAAATGACCAGTATGTAGGGAGGCCAAGTCTGACATAATTATGCAACTTTGCTTATTTTGATTTGGGTGCCAAGCTAATGCAGCAAGTAAAGATAAGCACATATAAAAAGCATTAACCATAAAGGACAGATCATCAGTTACTGTAAATTGGTCCTAAAGCCAGCAGACCTAAATTAATTTAGGTTACTTTGGCTACAGCATTGTGACAGCAGCAATGCCAAAAAATCTGAAAGCAATCATGGATGATTTTGAATTCCTGTAGCATGAAAAGGCATTCATAAAACAGGATGGCTCCACTGGGACAAGAATTACTGATAGACTATTTATGAAAAAATGTACAATATTGCTACATTTAACCTCCTGAAAAAATTAGTGAGGTAGCACTCTGTGTAAAAGTTTCTGCAAATAGATGAAGTTCCTGAATCTTCATGGATATGGTTCATATGCTGTTGGAATATAAAAATACTGATACAGTTCTCCTCAGTGTAAGGTAAAGGCAAGTTTAACTGAGGACACAATTTTTGAGGTGGGTGAATGAAGTAAAGAGAGCAAGTTTTCTAAACAGAGCAGCCAACTACTTCCAGTGTATGCACATAAATTGATCAAATAGTAAAAAAAAAAAAAAGTATAAGGAACAGGTTCTTCATGCTGTAGGTGCATGCATTCTGAAACAGCTATGTTTAGATAATGCAAAAGCATACGCTGTTTTTCCAGTTATTTTCCAGTAACACAGTGACTGGTGCATGAAATGAAGATGCCAACACCTGATTTACAAGTTCAACAATACTGGGAGATGAAGACAACAATATTGGAGATGGAAATTTAGATAAGAACAGGCAAAAACATCAGAAACCAATTACAGAAGTTTTAAGGTCAAACCCAAAGAAATTAGAAGTTCTTTTTGATCCAAGTGCTGATTCAGCCTTTGATGTTTTGTTTTGGTGGATGACAGTCAGATAATTCCCTGATTATTCACTGAAAAAAAAGATTCTGCTTATTCACTGAAAAAAAAGCTTCACACAACCCTTTTTTTTTTTTTTTTTCATTTTCTGGAACACCATCTGAAGGTAATGTCCTGAAATAGATTTCAAAGGAAGAGTTTTCTGCTAACAATACCGAATCTCCCTTTTTTGGCAAAAACCTATATGAAATAATCTTCTGTTTTCATTAGGACCATGCCGTAGTCTCTTCCCCTATTCTGTACCTGCTTATGGACACTGGGAAGGCACTGAACCAGGAACTATGCCCAGATTGCTGCATCTGCATTCAGTCTTTTTGCATGACTGCTTCCACCTTTTTATCCCTTGCTAAATCAGGATCCCACCTTGTCTGCAAGGCAGGAAGCCTGTACATCATTTGCCATGTGTTGTGTCACTGTCACAGTGCAAACTGCTGTCCCAAGGGAGGTCCTCCACCAGCAGCACAGCAGAACAGAGGCATCCAAAGCAAAGACAAAGGAATCGGAAAGGTATGAGAGAAGTTTTAGGGTTGAATTGCAAGGTTCACTAAGTTAGAACCATTAAATTTAAGATCATTGAGCCAACTGACTAATCAGCTCTGCCAAGACCACCACCAAACCATGTTCCCTCAGTGCCACATCTGTATAGGTTTTAAATTCCTCCAGGTCTGGTGCCTCAACCACTCAGTCACCATAGGCTCAACATCCACAGCTCTCTCAGCCTTCTTCCAAAGGCCATAACCTCCTTTTTTTTCCAAAGTGCATCCAAAGCTCTGTGTTCACCCAGGCTCTCTTCCCTGCTGGCTTGTCCTACAGCACATGGGAATTTCCTTCTTCTTGAAGGATGCCCAGCCTTCCTGGACCCCTTTGCCTCTCAGGAGTGCCTCCCAAGGGACTCTCTCAGCTGGGCTTGGACTGTTTCCTCTCTGCTGTATTGGATTTCCAGATGAGATCTGCTAAGTTGAAGATCCCCATAAGAAAAACAGCCAGCCATAACAAGACCTCTCCCAGGTGCTTATAGAACATTTGATTTGCCTCCTCATCCTGCTTGCTTGGTCTGTAAGAGGCTCCCACCATGATCCTGCCCTGCTGGTCCTTTCCCTGGTTGTTACCAATAAACACTGAACCTGATTGTCACCATCATCATGCTCTAGACAAGTTACTCAGGTTTAGCCAATGTCCTTGCAAAAATGAACCTGGCTGGAATAAAATCCACAGAAAGCAGCACAAACTGCAATAAATTCCACAGGTGTAACGTGGTGATGATTAAGATTAAATATGAACATTAATGTTAACATTTCTCTCATTTCCTCTGACACCCCAACCTCACCCAGGCACCAATGCTGGATATTGTCCATGGAGAGAAATGGGCATTTCCAGCAGTTTTCATCTAAATGTCTCAGCTGGTGAAAAGCAGTCCTTGAGAGGTGCTTCTTTCTTCCTGAATATTGTGCCTTCAGTGAGTAGCTCACCCACAGAAATTAACTCCCATAGCCCTCAGTTAGGAGAAATTAATTACACCCCAAACAAGCAAAGAAATTAGAAAAAACAAGGAGGTTGTATTTTTTCATATATTAACAGTGGCCACTTCCACTAGCCTCATGAAAAGCTAATCTTTGTTTTGAGCTCCTCTAGTTCCACTTGGATATTTTAGCATTTCTTAGTTTCCCACAGTATTGGAGCATGACTTAAAATATTGGCATTAATAGCAAAATTCTTAATGGACTCTGTGGCCTTTTACCCACTCTTCCTGTTGCTGACAAAATGTCCTTTTGATGCAGGAATTCTCTCTTTTTTTTTTTTTAAATGGCATCGATTTCCTTTTTCTTTCTGCCATTAAGGGGTGGGGGAGCTATTTGAAAAAACTGCCAAGACTTCAAAATGTAGGAGATGGCCTTGTTTTGTCTTCCTTGAGATAGTCAAGGTCCCACAGACTGTACATACAATATTGCAAAAATAATACCAAAGGATAATTTCTCCTAATATGTCAAAGTTTTCAGTGACTGAGGCTACTAAAAGAGCATAATTAATTATCTTAATTACCTTTATACAGATCCTCTGTGTTCTTTTTTTCCTCCTGTGCATACCCATGCATTCCTGCCATCGTAAACAGATTTAAAAGGCAAGGTTTGCCATATTTTGGGAGGAAATTACTTTTTTCCCCCACAGTATTTACCTGCAGCTGTTGTCACATCAATCTTTCTTCAAAGTTTCAGTATTGCCTTCTGTGCATTTTTTTTCAGGCTGATGCAGTTTTGTGACACCCCCTATTTACTCTGTCTCTAGCAATTCTATGCATCTCATTCAGGTCTCTTCACATTCAGTTCTTTCACTCTTAATAGGAATGAATTTTGCTTCAGCTGTCATTTTAACACACACACTGTCACGTCACAAAGCTTACTCATCCTTGTAATGCCAGTGATTTCTGCCTTCCCCTATATTTTTACCTTTTTATTTCTTCCCCCACAAAACACCCTGTTTGAAAGAAATAAGGGAATTAATAGAAAGTGTGAAACCACTGGGGTTCTTTGGAGACAGGGGCAAAGCATGCCCAGTTCCACAGGAAAACATGCTGATTCCCAATGATTTTAACCATGTTCAGTGCATTAAATATAACCCCATGCCAGTATTTTACAGATCTGCTGTGCACAATAGACAGTAATGGCTTTATAGAAGCTCTCAGGGCCTTTTATGAGAACTCTCAATATGAGACAGTCTTTTATTCTTTTTGACAAGGGGATCCTTTAAACAACTCTAGTAAAGGAAAGAATGGAATGAAGCAAAGCTAAAATTTTCATTTTTGCTCAGCATGTCCAGATCAATGCTAATTAAGGCAAACTATAAAAGAGACTTCTAGGGATTTAGAGTCTAAATGTAATTATGTGTAATACAACTACTAAAAACAGATCAGAAAGCTTGATGTTGAGTTTTAATGAATCCCTATTTTTCTCAGACTGAGACACCTGGAGTCATACACAGAACTATCTGAAAAGCGTTCACAATAACCCAAATTTAGACCAAACTCACCTGAATTTGGGCCTTGTTATGACAGCCAATATCTTAGAGAGTTGTATAATCTCTTTGCTGCTCCATATAGGCAGTGAGTGCAGTGAACAGAGGACAGAGGTGATGTGATTTCAGTAATCCATGCAGCTGAGGAGGCTTACAGCTCCATTCTGTACTAGATTTTTTTTTTTTTTGTCTGGGCATAAAAGTATAATTCTTTTCAAGGTCAGATAAAGTATTTTGCAATAGTAGAAGTGGGAAGCACTGAAAGCATTTCATGTACAACCAAACCATCAAGCCTGCACTGTTTCTGGGAAAGATGGGACATAGCTTCCCAGAGATGGGAAAGTGTATATTTTTTTACTTTTCTTTGGTGTGTGTCAGAGATTGCTATGTGTCATTCAGAGCTGGTGAGATGTTTAGGAAGGGAAAATCAAAATTGCAGGCTGTTGAAGTATGCCATGAGCAGAACACTACATTCTATCAGAGAGCCTTCTGCAGGTTTTACCTGCCCACCTCTGTTTGTGGAGAGCGGATGAATTTGGAAAAACTGTCAGGTTTTTTGACACATAATGAACTTCTCCAGGTCTGGTACAGAAACACCCATCTTCAAAAACAAGTGCAAGCCAAGAACAGCTCTTCAGAATTTAACTAATTATCTGATTCAGACTGTCTTAGTGAAAAGGGAGAGTGCTTCCCCCTTGGGACAGGGGATGTTTTGCAGAGATCAGGGTGACAAAGGTGGTTTCTCCTTTGGCAATTGGAAAGGAAGACAGTTAATTCATCACTGGTGAAACATAAAAGAGTTGTCAAGTAAAACAGAAAATTTCCTGCAGACATAACTTTTACCAAGCTGTTACCCGGGTTCAGCTCACCCCCAAACTGCAGGGACAGAGACCAGAGGTGACATCAGGAGCATGACTGGAGCAGGGCAGCCTCCTCATGGGACAGCTGAGCTGAGTTTTGCAGGGGGAGGGCGAGGCCACAGCAGTGTGGAAATCCAGAGAGGGCCAGGGGACTCAGAGAACAGCACTGATCACCACAGAACGCTTTCCTGGAGTGCTGCCACCATCCTTTGGCAGGACGGCAGAACAGCACCGGCAGCTCTGTGAGCACAGCAGAAGGTCCAGGACTGGGGATAGGAGTCTGCTCCTTTCAGGAGAAGAAACAGGGCAGCATCCATCACTGCTCCTTCCAATGTCCCTCCCGGCTTGAGGGCAGACTGGCAAATTTATGAAGCCACTGTGGCCAAATCCAGATTTTCTTCAGTACATGCTTGAACCTCTGCAGTTCCAGCCACAGCCCTCACAGACACTTCAACTGTAATGAAACCATCAAAATTAAAAGGATGAAAATGAAAAGCTTATGCTACCACAGTGGTTTAAAATTTTCAGGACTTTTATCTGCCTATGACAGCTACACCTGAAGGCTATGGCTGGTACAGACAGAGTGTGGGATTTTCAAATGTACCATTGGTGTGACCTGGCTCCTGCCAAAGGCAAACTCATTTCAGTTAATTAATAATCACTGCCCTGCAAATACGTCATCTTGAGTTATCATCCTTCCACTGTAGCAAGAAACAGCATGAGTTAAAAACCCCTGAGGGCTCCTGGGCCTTCAGAGACACACAATTTCCCTGGAGATGAATGCAACTAAATGCTTTACAAATCTGTACTTTTTTTTCCCTGCTGATAGAAGAAAAGGGCAGCAAAAATGATTGAGTGGGTGACAGATGAAAAAGCATCTTTTCACCCGAACACCTGATGTTCCTCTTCATCCTGGTTTTTAATCTCTCTAATCTGAGCTATGAATTTCAGGGTCAGTAGTTAGTAGGAAACAACAAAGTGGGATGAAAATTCCTTCAGGAGTCCACTGATATTGGAGCAATACCAGATCTTACTCTGCACTGATGCTGAAACTGTGTGGGCTGAATGAATCCAGCCAGCAGCCAGCAGGAAGAAGTCAAGCATGAACTCCTACAATACACAGAAATACCCACTGGAAAGGGTATCTCTCCAAGGAAATGATCTACAAATTAAAGCTGTGAGTTCTGCAGTACCATTCACCCTTTCAGCTTCTTGTTCGGTCTCTTAAAGACTGTGCTACTGCTGTTTACTTCAAATTCACAACATCTGATCTTTCTATAATACAGTTTCAAAGTTTATTCAGTTCAGAAACACAGGAAACATTTCCAAATCATTTTCCAATGTGCCTGAGATTCCTTCTGTCAGTTTTCGAGCTGGGATGCAGGGCATCATGTCTGGGGTGGAATTGTTAGAATCTTTCACATGCCCATCTTTCACAAATATCTTCTCTGTTAATACATTTTATATTAGCAGTAATTAGCATCAAGCCAGAAAATGCCCAAAATTAAGCATTAAGCCAGAAAATGCCAGTTTTTATACAGGTTTCTTTTTCCTTTCTTTTTATGTAAATCAAAGAATTATTACCATTATCATCTGGAAAAGACGTTGAAGATCATCGAGTTCAACTGTGAACTGAGCACTGCCAGGTCCACCACTAAACCATGTCCCTCAGTGCCACACCTACACATCTTTTAAATACCACCAAGAATGGTGACTCCACCTCTTCCCTGGGGAGCCTGTTCCAATGTTGGACAATCCTTCCAGTGAAGTTTTTCCAGCTATACAATCTAAACCTATCCTGGCACAACTTGAGGCCATTTCCCCTTGCCCTGTTCCTTGTCACCTGGGAAAGGAGACTGACCCACACCTGGCTGCACTTTCAGGGAGTTGTAAAGAGTGATAAGGTTCCCTCTGAGCCTCCTTTTCTCCAGATTAAACACCCCCAGCCCCAACCACTCCCCACCTGACTTGTGCTCCAGACCCTTCACGGCTTTGTTGCCCTTCTCTGGACACATTTTGTCAGGATGGAGCCTTAAAATTTGAATCTATGGAAATTAGCTATGGCACAGAAAGGTCAGGACTGGGAGGAATGCCTTTGGAGCAACTCATTCGAGGAAACTCTCCCACATCAGCACCAGTCAAGCTGAATCTCGGCAGCGAGTGAGTCCTCCCTCCCCACCTGCCTCCACACTGGCTATGGGCTGAGTGATAGCTGTGCTCTAGAAATAGAAACTGAAATAAAGAAATGAAATTAGAATCAGTCCCCTACAGATGGCTCTGTCACTATAAAAGCCACCTGCTCTCAAATTAACACTTGTTTATATATAAATTTAGAACGCCATAATAAATTAGCACCCACTCAACAGAAATGAGCTCTTCTGAATGGTGCTTCTCTTCCCAGTGGATAATGGGAGGGAAAAATGCTTTTTCCCTTGAAGGCATTCAGAGCAGAAATGCAATAGCAGCACAAACAGAGGAAGTGCTGTGGATGGAGTAAACACTTCCCATGTGCCAGAATTCACTCTGCACTGAAGACTTGGATAGGGTTGGAAATTTTGCAAATACCAGCTTGGAGTAGACACAGAGCACCTGTATCAGTGCCTCAAATCTAAAAAATGTACAGTCAGGTATTAAATCAATAAAGTGGTCAAGCTTAAAGTTCATGTAAAAATGAAGAAAATAATAGATTCAGAGAAATGGAAAAGAGTAGTAATAATAATAATAATAAAAGGGGGAAAAAAAAGCCATGATTAAAACAAGAACTTTTAGCACAGTAACCAGGAAAGCGGTCTGGAGCTGTTTAAGAGACTAAGGACTTTCACTGTGAGGAAAAAAATCCCAAATCAGTTAGTTCAATGTGCATCTGAAACGAAGGCAGCAAACAAAATGTGTGGTTGCTAGGAGGATATAACATATATCAAAAGCACTACAGTAATTGCTATACACTGTAAGAAAGTGATAAGACCTCTCTGGGTATATTATACCTGGGCTTTGTTATCATATCGAAGAAAGCTCCCATGCGTTTTCAAAGAGTGCAGTCAGAGCCAAACAAAGTGAACAGCCAGCCTGCAAAATTTAAATTATTAACTACAGATAGAGTTTGGAAGGGAAACTGACAAACAGCAAAAGACAGAGGCTGAGAGATGTGAGTCTGAACATTGAGTATTATTGACCAAAAAAGAAATTCTGCTCTGGTCTGTCAGCCCCAAAGTTTGGTTATTAAAATCTTGGTCCTTTCTGAAATCAATGAACTGCACAAACACCTCCTAACCATCCCTGTGCCCATCATGTCCCTGAGGTTAGAGCAGGAGCCATTTCAAAGTCCTGAAAGTCCTGGTAAAAAGTAACCCACCTTTGTAGGTAGTCCCAACCCATTAGTAAAGATCCCAAGTGAGATCTCACCTTATACAGATTCAGAAGTGAGTACTGGACCTTGATCCTTCCAGCAGAGGCCTCCTGAAATACCTTGGACAATGAATTTCATGTCACAATTTCCAGTTGCAGAAAGGTGAAAGGACTTTCCTGCCTTCCAGGAGTAACATGACAAAGAATGCATTAAACAACAATGGAATAACTTTAATAAAACATTACTTCCCTAGACATATTGGCAGATTCTCCTCAGCACCCCAGATATACTCTGACATTTGGAAATATGGGATGCAAAATATGGAATGGATGCTTCATGCAAAAGTCAAGGGACATGGCCCTTAGTTTTCTTGTGTGTACAAAAAGATAAAGAATAATCCAGAGTCATCCCACCAGAATTTTGGCTCTTGACTCAGGGCAAGAATTTGGGAATGCAGATACCTCTAACTACATCTGTGTTCTGGAATGGTCTCCCTTGAAGTGTTCAACTATGGCCTCTCCAAAGGAGATCAACAAAAAGCCCTCCTGCCAAGGCAGAATTTCAGTCCAGCACTGTAACCACTCCACTCCATCATCAGAGCCTTGTTCCAGCTCGTCAGGCTCTGACCTGGGCTTTCAGTTCTCACCAGCTTCCTTTTTCACTGCACTTCAGGTGACTCCAAAGACCACAGGCTGTGTGTCTTCATTTGTAACTCTTGTATCCCCATTGCCCACCTATCAATTGATCCATTGACCTCGTGTCTAAGTTTGATAAATACACAGTTATCCACACAAACTGCAGCAATGCAGTCATAAACCACAAGCTATAAATCAAAAAAAATGCATTATCTTATTTCTTATTACATTAGAAATCGAAACTGCAGTGAAGTCACCAGTCTATCTTCCATTAGGAATCATACAAGTGTTCTGCAACTTTTTCCAGCACAAGAAACACAGTGGCCAAACACTGTCACTGTTCAGGCCAAGGCTGGCAGCTCTGAGACAGAGGCTTGTGGAGAATGTTTCATCCATTGGGTGGGAGAATTGCTTTTGGGCACGTCCATCAAACTCCACTGACTATAAAGAGAGCCTGGAGGGGACCAGACTTCTCACTTAAATTTGTCAGCAAGGTTGGATGAACCCAAGCACACAACTCCCCATGGCAAAGAGAACCAGGGTTTTGCATCAAGAGTAAAATGCTGCTGCTGTTAACCAAGCTACCTGTTGGAAGTGGGAGAGGATTCTATCATATGGGTGTGGTTGAGGAGGTTACTGCCAAAAATTGTGCAAATGCTAAAAAAGATTCAAGAAATAGGGCAGGAACAGGACTCAGGACCTGATAAAGTGCTAGCCAAACTCCATCCAGGTGCTAGGAACATGAAAAAGACTGTAAAATTCTGGATAAAGTCCCTTGTAGTTGGGGAAAAAATGACCACAAAATAAACCAAAAACCCACAAGCAAAACCACCTAGGATATTCTTTATCAAAACATCCGAGAGTTCACATTTCTCTTTTAATTTAAAAATAAATAAGGAATAAATATCTCTGCATGTGCGTGAAGTATGATTATTATAAAAGCAATACAATATTTTCATCAAGAATGGGCTCTGACCCATTGTGCAATGTGCTGTGTAAAAAACAGAAAGAGCCTGTGCACCAGAAATCTCAAATTTGGAGAGGAGACAGCACACAGACATGGACAGACAGGAGAGGAACAGGGAAAGGAATGAAGGATGGTAAGGAGCAAAGAGAGAAATCATTTGAAGGATGATAAAGGGTGATAGTGTAATAGTTTCATGCTTACATGGGGCTCCTCTCATGCAAAGGAAGAAAGTCCTTGTTTAAAGATATATGTGGGTAAATGGCTCCCATGTGTACAATCACATCTTGTGATGATGGCTCAAATTGCTCCTTAGCTGTTTCCATTGTTGTTCCTCTTTTAATTTTTGCACACACAACAATACTGCTGAAAGGCACTGAAGGATGCTAAGCCTGGACCCAGATATAATTTTTTTCTTCCCAGCTTCTTCTACTGAAACTGCTTTCATTTCACTGCCACTTGTGCTGTCACTGGAGTCATTAGTGGGTGTTAGCTCATCCTCCTTTGGGTCACCACAAACCCCACAGACCTGGGACTTTGTACAGGGGTCACTTCCCCAAGGAATCCCACCCTCATAGCAACTCATGAAACATTACAAATTACCTGCTCACCCTAAAATTAGCAAAACCTGCTAAAAACTGCACAATTCCCTTTAATCTGCTGGCCTTGAGGTCATGAGTGATGGGCTGTGTTCCAAAAGATCCATAACCCTGCCATGGCACAGCCAATCCTCACAATAAGAGCTGCTCCTCACTCCCAAGAGGAACCAGCCTTTCCTTGCAGGAAGAATGGCCACAAGTTCAATGGAAGAAGCAAACCCCTGATGCTTCACCACAGGAAGGCAGCATGGTCTAGATGGCAGTTTCTTTGCTAGCAATTTCGATGCTGGGCTGTTTTCAAGAAATCTTAAGCAGAATGCCAGAACTTCTTCATTTGTTAGTTACTCGTAGCCCTTAAAATAACATTATATCAATGTCTGGAAGAGCAGAAAGAAACTAAAAGAGGGGCTCCCTGGGCAATGCAACTATTGAAGTCTTGTCTTCTGCAGCTCATGGGGAGATTCTCTTATGTCTAACAAGGTATCATCTCCTGCTGATGCTTCCTCCTTGGCTAGAGCATTCCTATTTCTCCTTTGTACAGTGCCTCCAGTATCTCAGTGAGTAAATCCATACTGCAGCCTTTAATATGGTGGAGGCACAAAAAAAAAGTCTCTCTCCTTTATGAAGCCATTGATTTTCATGAAGCTTGTCAGACCTTTCATCACATCTGGCTGATACTGGTCGGTGGAAATCAAAAAGCTGCTGGAGAGAAGCAGAAGCAATTGTGCACTCACACACACATTGTGGTCACATAAGACCTCATTTTCCCAGAAAACCAGACTAGAGATCTTCCTCTCTGTACAGGCCATTGAGAGACCACTTCCAACAGAATGAAATTATTCACACTGTATCACAGAGGCAAGTTCTCAGCACGTACTCTCTGCTAACTATGCTCAGTCAATGCAGAATCCACCAGCTCCAGGCTCTGAATTAACATGCAGACCAGCAATACAAAAACCCAGTCTCTTCTGCAGTTTCTATTCATCAGTTCAAGCAGGGATGAATGTACTTTATTCTTCTCCCCAGATGGTTGGAAGCTGCAAAGTAATTTAGCAGCCTATGTTCTTCTGAAAAATTATCTTGCTTTTTCTTTCCTGGGTGACTTCTGCATCCCCTGCTGACAAGCTTAATGGTACTGAGAGCTATGGGATGATATTGTTTTTATGATGTGCCTTCTTAAATTGCATTTTGACACACAGTCTATCCATTCATGGGTCTTTAAAGAAGAAGCTTTGCCCAAGTGCCTCCAACATCTAAGTAACAGAATGGTTACCTTGAAAAGGCACTGAAAATAAGCCAAGGTGCCTTTGGGAAAAGAGTGCTCATTTTCAGTCCTTTCAGTCTGCCATTCTCTAAAGAGGCCATGAAACTACTTACTGACTTGTGAGAATCACTAAAACACTTCAGGAGAAGTTTTCCTCTGGATTTCAGTCCTAGCTTGGAGCCATACAGAGGAATCAGGAAATGACATGATTTTAGAAGGATAGTTCTCTTCACTAAGGTCTCACAAATACTGGCATTTCCTGCACCCAGCAGCACTGGACGTGGCTGTGAGTGGTCCCCTGAGAGGTGAGAAGGGAAACAGCCACATGTCTCTGTTAATAAACTAAGTCAAGGGCCATTTGTGGCCACTGGTACTGAGGCCTTTACAAATTTAAGTTGTTAACACAAGCACCTGCACAGTTTTGGCCCTTGACAGCCAGTGCTCCTCCAAGAAACTCCTGGGTGCATTGGGAATTAACACAGGTGCTGGTCCAATGCCAAAAAACAATTGCCAGCCTTTCTGGGCAGACTCCAAGGTTCAGCAATGGAGATGCAGGCAGCATGTGCCAGATGGCTTCAGTGCCTGAGAACTGTCCCAGGCACACTTAAATCTGCTGGAGCATCAGTCCCAGTGAGCAGAAATGTGCAGCCTGTTCTGCACAGGGACAGCACAGACCCTCCTCCTGCTGCCTCCATGAGCACCAGGCACTGCAGGAGAGACCCCAGCCAGGGAAGCAGTGGCAGAGAAGGGAGTGCTGTGCTTGTGGACAATTAATTCAGTCCCACTAACACTGCACCCAAAGGCTGTTTCTGGCAGCTTACTGGGTAGCAATTGGAAGAGTGGCTCTCACTTGAGGAGAGCAGCCAGGAAAGGAACAAGTCGTGCTGCAGTGGCACAGGACTTCCAGCCAGCTGCTGGCCACCACAAATAATTCAGTCTCCTGTTGACAAAGAGCTAACAGACTTGGTCCTGAAGGGATAAGAACTCATTTAAGATGATGGCCATCATCTTGCCTAGCACACTGGAGACTTGAGGCAGGGCTGTGCCATCCTGGTTCATGCCAGAACCCTCAGATGGACCAGGCAGCTCCATGTTTCTCCAGAGCACAGATGAAATCTGTTCTGCACACTCAAATAGATTTTTTCCTCTGCAGTTTATGATCAGCTGGAAAAAAATCCCCTCCTGGCACAGAGAAATCTCCTACCACAAGAAGCAGTCAGGTGTGTAAGAAATTCCCTAACAAGCTGTTTCAGGGTACCAAGCACAAACACATCTCTTAAAACAGGCCTGAATGTTCCAAGCTACATCTCCCTGCCATTTTTCAGTCCAAAAGCAGCAGCTGGAGAGACCTGGGTCTTCCCAGACATCCACTGGCAAGAGCTCTCAAGATCCAAATCCCCCCAAGGAAAGCCAGGTGGGGCTCTGCCTGCAGCCTTCCAGACAGGAGCTGCTGAGCAGAGCCAGTGCTGTCTAAGCTGTGGGAATTTGGGAATCTACCAGCCTTTCTCCCACCTTCTGCCACTAACCTGCAAAGAGATTGTGAGCAAAGCACTTTGCATCTCTGATTCCACGTTTCACACATTGTCTGTTGTTTATTTTGGGGCATGATGAACAGTAGGGGTGTCTAGCACACATCTCAAATGCAAGGCTACTGTGATTCAAACATACAACAATTCTCTGACAGGCATATTCTCAAAAAAATACTGAATTTTTGCCCCTCTCTCTCCAGTACCACTTTTTCCTTTGGTTCATCTCTATTCCTGTTCATTTGCCTTAACCACAGAGGCCAGGATGAGATGAGGTTTGGGAAATATTCTGGCATTATTTAACAATTTATCCCTGCTGCAACAAATCCTTTCATGCTTCTGGTTGCTAATTACAAGCAAATACTTTGATAGGCATGGAAATCACTTAACAATCCTTCCACCTTTCAAACACTGTGTCAAACTATGTATAAATGCACATCTTAATCCAGTTTGATCACAACCTGAAATGAATAAGCTAAGAATAGGCTCTTGCAGCTTAACACATGAAAGTTGAAAACATTTGCTTACTATTTGGGACCCATTTCTACTTGAATTAATGAGCTCAGTGCTATAAATATCCAATTTCCATGAATTTAAAATAATGTGGGAGCACATCTGGGATGCCAGTATTGGGGAAGAAGCATCTTTGCTTCTTTACTGCAGCAAATCAGTGACATTTCCTTTTTAACTCAAGGCCCCAGTGACTTCTTCCTGCCAACACTTGACACTCTCTGGAGAATTTTTAGCCGGTGACCACTTCTGCTGGGAGAGACAATACAGAGCCTGGCAAAACCCCACAAACCCTAATCTGCTTGATTAACTGTGATAGAAATAGTATTCACATGAACAAGCAAAAAGACCGGAATTGAGCCAACAAAAAATATTCAGTATTGCTGGTAGAAGAGACATATTCATTGTAAGGAAGTATAATTCTCTCTGTATTAGGATGCTTGTCTTTTATCTGTAGTATATTATCTTGCTGAATGTTACTATGAATGTGCTGCCTTCTACAGTGTTTTTTCTTTATCTGACAGCACATTCAGTTCCCTGATAGCAGGCTTTGCATTTTGAGTTTGAATGTGCCTCTGCCACACACCTACAGCTTTCCATCACAGGCAATAAATGTATTTATTTTATTTTTTTTCTTGAATCTTGATTTGTGTAATGCTTTGCTCCAAACAGATGTGCATGGCTACATACATGTTAAAACTCTATTGCCAGAAATGAAGATCAGGAATATTCAGGAATTCTGCTCAGACCAAGAGCTGAGACTGGGGATGGATGGATGCATGAATGGATGGACAGATGCTAAGTCTCAAAGCAGCAGTTCCTGTTGTTGCTGTAGATTTTTCTTTTTTTTCCTTTCAATGCATGAGCAGACAATTGCCTCATTCCTCAGTCAAAGTAGTTTCAGGATCCTTATGCTGTTTAACAAGATCTGGCAGGGGTTTTCCACTGGAACAGATTTTCACAAGGAAAAGCCTGATTGAGAAAACCAGCTCTGTTTATACAATCATACAAATTTTGACAAAATTTTGGAGGAAAAATAAATCCTGACTTTTTATCAGCTCCAGTCTCAACAGTTGACTCATACACAAAAACCGTGCAGAACTGAAACCTCATCCTTTATAGATTTTCACATCTCCTGGCTCCTCATGTAAAAAAATTTGAATGAGCAAAAAAAGAGCTGTATCCAATGACACCATTAATCATTTCTGCATTCTGTGGTATGAGACTGGAAATGTTTCTCTCTCAGTGTTGTGAGAATAAAAAATCCCTCTCTGTGTTCCTACTGCATTAAATGTCTGAGCATGGCAGGGGCATGGGCAGCTTCTACACATGCCAGTGTGCTTAGAGTAAGGGAAATGCTGCAAGAAAAACTTTGTGAATGGTCAGTGCTCTGCCTGCAAATACTTGAAGCAAAACTGTGCCAGCTCAGCCAACCCTGAGTCACAGGCTGAGACGCTGTATTATTACTGAGACACGGAGTCCCTGTTCTTTCTCTGGACAAATTAATGCATGGGCAGCCTCTGGTACAAGCACAAATGCTGCAATGCCTGACTTCATCCCACAGCTTTCAAACAAGTACTGAAATTTTTCTATTATGAATATCATCTGCCTAAATCCATGAATTAAACATACTTGAATCTTGTCCCTGCAAAAGGTGAATGAACCCCCAGCCTTTACTCCACAAATTCCATCTGTAGAACCAAAGAGAACAGGTTTGGTTCAGAGAAGTGGCTCTTGAGAGAAGCAGACCTGGACCTGTCAGCAATCCACACTTAATACAGAGTAGACTGATAGTTAAGAGGGAGAAGGGAAGGAAGGAAAGAAAGAAAGAAGGAAGGAAGGAATTCCAGAAGGAAGAAAGGAACCAACAAATGAACAAAGGAACTCAGATTTTGCCAAAAAAGTAATGTCTCCAGGTCCAATGTTCCTGAGAAATTAACCTTCATAATTAACCACCACAAATCTCTATAACTGACATGCAAAACAATGCTAATTAGCAAAGTGAGTAGAAGAGAGAGCTTTTGGAACATCAGACATTTTCAAGGGAGAAAATACAAATAACAGAGGACAAATAAGAGAGGAGCTCAAAACTTTTCTAAGATGAGGTAAGGAGGGCAATTTCCTCTGATTATCCACCCATCCATCCATCCATCAGTACTTGAACCACAGTCAGGGTTACTCTTTGAGAGCAAGAGAATCCTTATCACATCAGATACTTGGTAGTGAATCGTGAATTAGATCCCTGAATCCATGAAATCTTAGCTAAGTGAGATGAACGATTGATTATGCACATACAATCCCTTAGACACAAACCATTGACCAAGTCTGGAACTAGATCTGGATCGAGTTGCACCTAAACCCCACCATGAGGAGGGGTTCAGAATGCAAGGAGTTCTCTCCTGAATCTCATGACTCAGTGGGAGGGTCTCCCTGACAGTTTTGTTTGACTGTCCTCTATGCAGTAAATAAATGATCAAGTGTACCTTGCCACTGAATTTTGTACAATTAAACTTCATTAGATTGTTGGTTTGTATCAATAAACATATTGCTGCTTCTCTCTTGTGAGTGAAGTGCAGTACTCCAGATGTGAGATAGACATGGAAAAAAAAACTAAGGATAATCACGGATAACCTTTATGTAAGAGACTTCTGGGCTGCTTTCATCCAGCATGGAGCAAAATTATCTCATCCCTGTCAATTTAAGAACAGAAGGAACCAAGCCACTCATCTTGGGTGAGTGAGGAAGCTGCTTAGGACCCAGGCTCAAACCCCAGTGCCCTCAGCCCAGTCTGCAGCAGTGGGAGGCTTTCAAGCTCTGCCTGTTAACCACATTTTCAAAGACTGTTCTTCAGTTCACATCTCCTGATTTTCCTGTATGAGCTGTACAGCAGCAGTTAATTGCCTCTGTCTGAAGTAGCCTCCTTAGCACATAAAGTCTCTCCACGTCTTCTCTTTTCTTTTTCCTTCTGCAGCGTGCTGTGAAAGGAACTTTTAAAGAGAATTACGGAAGTAACTGAAAACCAAGGAGGTTGCAACTTGAACATTTTCAGATGGAAAAAGGAAGATTAAATGGATGCCATGCTAAATTTTTTTCTTAAATATCTGGTTAGATTCATTCCATTGTTAAAAAACAATAGTATATATCTTTTAGTTAGGATTTTTAAAATGTGTAGATACCTAACTTTCAGAAATAAATGGCCTTATCCTTCTCCTGTTGGGGGCTAAAGCCTTTCTAGAAACAGTCCTCTCATAGAGAGAATCTCAGGTTGGAAACAAAAATCCCTCAGATGCCAAGACAGCAGTCAACATGTGCAAATATTGGCTATTCAAGCTGCCAAAGAGAGGCCAAGATCTGAGTTGAAAGCTGAAGAGAATTAAAAAAAAAGGATAGCTTGGCATTGGTTCTCTTCTGGGAAACATGCAAACCCACTACAAGTGCTAAACAGATCAGCAAAAATTGAAATTAACCTATAGCACAGCCCACAAATCAAGGGACAGGTAAAAATGGAATAGTCAGGACCAACAAGGTTAATTTTCCTTAGAGAAAAAAAGATCATGTAGCTTCTCCATAAGACAACAAAAATTATGGAAGTTAAAGAAGAGAAACGCACAGATCTCAGTACCCACCTTATTATTACATCATTACAAAATAATTAATATGCTGTTGTCAAAAGAAAAAAACAAATTGCACAGAACAGCCCTGATTTTCAGCCAGGCTTAAGACCTGTTCAGAGCAGGTAGAGAGAAGGAGATTTTAAAGTAGCACAAAAGGTGGACAGAGTGATAAATAATGCATGTCAGGAAACAGTCTCTACTTGCCACTGGCAGTAGGATCTCTTGGCTTAATCCCCCTGGAAAATGGGATCTCCATCAGTGGGGTGCTGTGAAAGGCAAAGAGCTGAGGGATCTTGTTCAGCTGGGAATGTGTGGATATGCCCTGGCTGGTTCCCTGTGCCATGAGGGCTTTGTAATCTCCAGCAGCCACACAGAGAGTAAAGGAGCCCTGCTGAAATCAGCTGTTCTGGCTGCAAAAATACAGCACTGCAACTCCTCTTTGGCCTCGAGGTTTGACTCAAATGTGACCCCACAAGGGAGACAAAGGAGCTGCTTTCTGCTGGGAATGGCATGTCAGGGTTCAGCACCCTGTGCTCCAACATGGCTCAGACATTTCAGCATCAGGACACTGTTGGCCCATCACAGTTGATCTCTGCCTGTTGATCTCTGCCTGCTGCAGTATTTTCTTGGGATGATGGAAGGCAATGCCTGCTTGAACAGCCTTACAGCCACCTCTGTTCCCTATGCTTTTCTCCATTTCCCTTGTGATATTTGGCTATACCCAAAGAACAAGGTCAAAATGTGCTTTAAGTGCTCATGTAACACTCACATTTTCCTCTGAAACTTTGCTGACAAGCATAGGCCTTGACTATGACCTTAAACTGGCAGCCAGCTATTGCTGGCTATCAGTCCATGGGTGAAACCCATGCTCAAGGGAAGATGATGCACACCAGCAGTACAGCACTGCAGCCTCCTTGTTCTGGATCAATAAAACATGCTCCTCATTCCTAAACAGTGTGATTTTCTCAGTCTGATCTCTTTCTCATCTTTATTTGATGGAAGAGGCAGCTTTGTAGAACATTGTGCCTGGTTAGACAGCAAAACTCTTTAATGGTTTATATCACTGCTCTAAAAATCTAAAATTCACCTCAAGCCACGGCAAGGAAGGAGGATACAAGTCAGCTTACAGAAAATTAGGCATGCATGTTTTCCAAAAACTTCCACTGCCCTTTTCCCCTCATGTCATGAAGGAAGTGGGAAAGCAGGAAAGTTACAAAGAGAAAAAAATATGCCAAAATCTCATGATCAAAGCATTTTAAGGAGCAGCAGAGCAATTGAGTGACTAGCACAGCATGTATGAGTCCAAGCGAAAAAAAACTGGGGTTTGAGTGAGAATATCTCAGAGCTCCATTTGAGAGAGGCATTTCTGCTTCCCCACCCATGGAAAGTGCTGGGGAATGGAGATCCTCTGTGCAAAGGTACCAAAGAGCATCCAGCAAAAAATCATAACTTAAAACACTCAGGTCACTACACAGCCCCCTGCTCCTGCTCTCTGCATGCAGCAAACATGGGAAGAAAGTAAAGAAGGGAGATTCTCAGGGAATTCTCTTCAGGACTTTGCCAACTGAAGCTAATTAAATGTCATAGAGGAGTTTTGCTCCCAGCCAAGTGAAGGATTTGTGTGTTTATACACATCATGGGCATGTCATGCAGAAAGCCATCAGACCTGACCAGATGAAACAGGAGATCCCAGAAAAATTCCTTTTGCAGGCTGGTGACATTACAAATAATAAATAATTAGGAGTTTTCTGTATTTATCCCTCAGGAGTTCTGGGCACCTCCCAGTGCCTACAGGGAGTCTACAGAGAAGTTGTAAAGGAACTTTTTTGCAAGGGCATGTAGTGATAGAATAAGAGGTAATGGCTTTAAACTGAAAGAGAGCAGATTCAGGTTAGATATTTGAAAGAAATCCTTTACTGTGAGCATGGTGAGGCACTGGCACAGGCTGCCCAGAGAGGTGGTGGATGGAAAAAAGAGATCCTACACAGAGCTCCCACCTCCCATGTCATGGAAGACAATTGTGCACAGACTACCAAATGTCATGTTTAACCACAAAAGTGAAAAATGTCTTTCAAAATCCAGTCCCTGCTGTCCCTGTTTCTCAGTTCCTCTGTCTGTAGAACTGGAGTAACACGAATCTATCATAATTCAATCCAATCTAAAGCAATCAGTATTTATGTGTAGCAAATCTCAACAGAGGTTTTGAGGAGCTAAAACATTACAGCAAGGATCCCACAGACATATCCTAGCTGACGACTGTCTCTTTTCCACTCCTCATCTCCTTCCTTCTGAGGATAATGCATCTAAAGCACAGTTCACTGTCTGGTAGAGTTTTGAAAATTACTTTCTAATGTGTGCATGTTTTCCCTTAGGAGTTGATGTTTTCCCCACAGATTTTTACACATTTTTCTGTCACTTCGCCATAAAGTTATTTCATAATGGCAAAAGACACCTTCTTTAAAAAGCACAATAAAATTAAAAAAACCTCTGAATGAAACAAGCCAGAGCTATCCACTAGAAGAAAAGACTAAACCAAGTATATTTCCCCCCGAATAACCTTTCTGATATTTGCCTCTCTCAGTCTAAATAATTTAGATCTTCTTTCCTAAATATTAAAGAACGAGAGTAGAACTAAATGCTGAGATTTAACAGTGCTAAGACTGTGGGTATAACAAGAGCTGTTGGCAGTACTGACACAGCCTGATTTTTCTTTACCATCAGCCACGTGCTGAATTAAGCCCACTGAGGTTATGACAAGAGGACTAAGAGAAATGTCACCATGCTGGCATTTAACCCATCTTAAGGGAGTGGAGAATGAACCTTTGCTTTTGTTACTGGAGTAAATTCCCCATCTTTAGTTCTTGGAGCAGTAAGAGGAGGGCAATCTGCTGTGCCAAAAAAAAAATATGGTACCAACAGAAAGCAGTGTATTTTTGAACACAAGATCTCATTACTGATTAAATTTATTCAGAGCAAAATCTAAAAAATAAGGCATGGCCTGAGTAACAAGTGGCTAGTTAATGTTTGACAGGGTTGCCAAAGGAACCTACAATCACAGACCTGACATTGGTATCACGCCCACAATTTCTGGCAAAGCATGATTTAACTTTGCCTGCTTTATCTACATCTGCCTTCTGCTCCACGCAGAGATTCATAAATCTGTGCACTGAGATCAGCATTTTTTGCAATCCTTATTTGCCTATTTCAAAAGAACTGGTATCTTCAAATTCATGTGAGCATCCTTTTTCTGTTGGTCCAGACAACAGGCTGCCTCTCCAAGGATTCATCAAGACTGAAATGCAGACATCAATCTAAGTCTGCTGCCACAATTACCCTGATCAGAATAAACAACGCTTTTCTGAAACCTTAATTTTAGGAAAATAGACCCGGTTTTTTTTCCCCCAGGCTCTCAGTGCTGTGCCTTGTACTTTTATAGATAAATCACTCTCAGCTTTGCCGGTTACACTCTGGTATTCAGCCATCCATCTGGACACACAAGAAATGTCCTGGCTCTTGGGAAATGGCAGGCAAGGATTTAATACCATAATTCATCCCAGCTTTTCTTACCCACACTGACAACTGGCAACACAGCAGACGAGGCTGATGCTACAAGAGGGATGCAATTTGAGATTAGGATGTCTATATTCAGGTGTTTATATGAGTACCAGGTGTCTAAACTCCTATTAGAGTCAACAGGGATCTAGTCAAAGGAAATCAATGGAATATGAGCAGCAAGTCAGGGAGCAGCCAGCCCACAGCAGCCTTGCAGTGACTTTCATCACTCCCTAGACACTACTATGTCCCACTGACTATAATGGGAGCTTAGGTACTGCCTGTCCAATTCCACTGACTAAATGAAGACATCTAGCATCATTTGAGACATCCCATCATCTCCAAGAGATAGTGTTGGTGCTGGCAGACACAACACAGAACCTGTGGTACGTTCATGCCCCTGTGGAGCAGCAGCTGGAAGAGTATGTGGCACATCTCACACAGCACTGGTGCAGAAAAATCCAGCTCCTAAGTTACATGTGAGCAGAAATAAATGTCTAAATATTGGTGCTCTAACCCTAAACTGAGTCCTATCCTTCAAGGATCACCTTACGCTGGTTTTTCAGTTAGTGCAGGGAGGGAGTTCCAGTCTTTCTGAGGACTCGTTCAAGTCAACACCCTTGCAGCACTTTGGCATTTTTCACCTCTGCAACAACACTGGCTATAAACCTTTTACTTTTTTTTCCTTTTTTGTTTTGTTTAATAAAATGAAATTGGAAATCTTGAAAAATACATGAAATCTCACACTTAGTAATGCTTTTATAGCAGTGTTTAGGAGTGCCACTACAGCACACAGAGACACGGAGCCAAAATGTGGAGGTTTGTTCATATTTACACATCACAAAGGAGGTGTCCCTCCAGTGATGCTTCAGCATACCTTTCACACTCATCAGAAAATATCTCTTTTTTGGCAAACACAATCACCTGGACTCCATGGTGCTGCTGACAAGATCAGATGTTCTGGCTTTCACATGACACATGGGACAATAGATTCCTTTTCTACCACACGATGTAAACAAATACCTTTGCTCTGGTAACATCTGTATTTTATTATTTTATTGTAGTATTTGGGTGCATCTGTGCCTCTGCAAAGAATATCTGCTTCTCAGGTAAATACAGTCAGTGTTCATGTGAATGTTGTTACAGTCTTAGTTAAATTGCTAAGTCTGGAAACAGCAATGGTAGGACCACAGTGAAACTTGCTCCCTTTCTCCTAACCTTTTTAGTTTCTATTTACAAAGCATGAGAGTATAAAAGTGACAACTTCCATTGAATAAAATATTGATTTTTTTTTCTGAATGATGTCCATCTCAAAATATTGCCAGAATTGATGTCAATACATAGTCCAAATCAGCCCTTTAGTGCCACCGAGCTGGACAACCCAGCAAGGCCATTTATTTTTTGTGCTACAAATGCCCTTTACAGGCAAAAATAGACACAGATTACCAAATAAAAAACAAGCAAACAAACAAAAAAAACCCAAACAAGCAAATTTCCTTTCTTAATTAATGTAAAGGAAAACCAGCTGGTTTTATTCACTGAAAGTAAATTAGCTTCTTTGTTAAGTGGAGTATTCAGTGCCCTCCTCTGCCATAAAAAAACCCACCCAAAACAGTAGGAGCAGAGCAGGCTTAGGAAGGAAGCAGGAATGAACCCTAAATGAGGGAGTGAAAGATACAGGCAGGGCACAGATATGCTCTGTAATTCCACTTCAGCCTTAGGGAATTCTAGCAATTTTGAGATAACTCAAGTGATTAAATTTGGAACAAGTCAGAAAATGTGAAGGTACAGAGCACACAGAGATCAGGACCTGGGAAATTGAAGAATAGTCCTGACCTGCTGCAGGAGAGATGTCTAACAGCAAAGAGTGACTAAAAGTGGAGTAAATGACTGGAAAACTTCAGTGGCCTCTTCTGGCAGATTAATTGTGCAACGGGTGGTCAGAGAAGAGGAGAGGCAGTGAGGCAACACAGCACGTCAAGGGAAATGTGTTTCACTGCCTGCTCCCAGAGGGCTCCAGGTGCAGCCCTGAGAGGTGTAAAACAGGGTAAGGGAAGCCCTGTGACAATCAGTGAGCTCACACACAGATATCCATGCTAAACACTGAGAATATAAAGGGAAGAATAAAGTCCTAAGCTGGAGGGATGACCATAAAGCAATGAGCAAATTTAAAACCTAAGTTCTTTGATGTAGGAAGCAGGATTCTGCTGTCTGACTGGAGAGCCTCTTGTTCAATTGAATCCCAATGTGCAAATAGCATTCCTACAGAGTCCTGCAATAGAAATAACACTGATGTTAGTCCCCACTGCTGGACCTTTCCTGGACTTGTAACCTATGAAAAACTCTCTGATCCTCCACTTAGGAGAACAGTTAAAGCAGTGGCAAAGGCTCTGTGTGAGGTCATTATCTAGCAAAATCAGACTTGAATATAAAACTGCACTAAAAATCTGCAAACACAAGGATGGCTGGGATGCTAAGGGAAAGTCCAAGAAAAGTCAAAAGCCTAGAAGCATAAACCAATACATTAAAAAAAAAATCATTTGGTGTATCTGCTGCCCTGAGTAGCAGTTAACTATCAGCAGCACACATCTGTCTGCCATAATTTCAGCCTCTTCCTAGCATTCCAATTTTAGATGCCATCTGCAAATAAGAAAATTAGCTGATTTCAAAATGTTGATGTCCTGCCCCTTTTCATTCTGCCAGCAGAGCTGAGAGGGGCCAGTGCCCACCATCTTTGTCAGACCCCAGATTTCTCCCCGGGGCTCTCACCAAGGACAAACCCTGACTTTGCTGCAGAGTATTTTATTCTGCCTCGTTGAAGACATGACACCTAGGAGAGCTGTACATGCTCACTTTTTAAATTACCCAAGGTTTTATAATTTTAACATCTTTCCTTTCAAGTGAGCTGAAAAATTGATGTGGTCCCTGCTTATCCTCCATATGCCCAATGCCTGCAACACAACTCTGTCTTTTGGGTACACTTCCCTCCAAGGCTGTCTTTTGGAGCAAGGTTTGGATGACATGGAACAAGCCTTGTGCAACCTGCTACATCTCTGTCTCTCCTCTACCTTTTATCCTTCATTCCAAGGAATGAATGGCACTAAAATTTGTTTAAATTCTCAGGTTTTAAGCACAGTAGCATAAGACCAACAATAAAGATGGGAACCCACTTAGTGGATTACCAAGTTATCCTCCTCTACCAAGACCATGCAAGGGAAGTGCTCATCCTTACTTTCACCAATAAAAACCTAAAGCATGGGCAGAAGCTCTGTCCCAGTCTCAGTGGGGTGCAACTACTGCTGACTGCTGTGAGTTCCCATCAGATCCCCAATACCAGGCTTAGACTGGCAGCTTAAAAGCAGGTAAGAAAAGGTTTTTTTGATGGCAGCAGTGTCTGGCCTTGAAAATCAGCTACCATTTATGATAACGTAGCAGTGTGAAAATGTAAAGCCTAAACCACTCAGGCGTCATCCCAATTTAACTCAGGGCTTAATGCAGGAATCAGGACATTCCCCTCAAGTGTTTTAGCCAAACTTTATTTATGTAAGTGCCCTGAAATGCAAGTTGTCCTTGATTATACCTAGATAAATACATGGCAAATCAGAGCTACCTGATAATCAAACTATTTCACTGATAAAAAAATAAAATAAAACAAAATCCCACCATGTCAATCTGCTTATTTTAAAATCAGCATAAAACTCCCCAGTATAATGCAAAGATCATAAAAGTCAAACTCTCCAGACTAAGCATATGCAAACTGCATGAAAATAAGAAAAGCACTAAATAAATAAATGAATGAAACCAAATCACTTTCCTAGGTTTACTTAACAATGCTGATACAGAAATAAGCCAAATCCATTCCACTGAGCAAGAAATTGAGTCTGAAGATAATCCCTTTTCTTTTTTTTTCCTGTAGCCTAGAGGTCCTTTGTACTCCCATTGAAATTGTGGCCTCAAGTAATCCATACAGCATTCACAGCATGATATTATATTTATTTTATTGGGAAACACAATAATCAAAATGTTAAAATAAATCTTCTTCCTATTATTTGATTTAAGCATTGAAGTATTGAAATGGCTAAGCTAATTTATTTTGATTATCAGCCCATTAGTCTTGGTTTTATAAATTAACCCCACAATTCTGACAGAGCTTCCAGCTACCTAATGCCTGAAAATCTGATTTTGTTTAAGCACATATCGTGCTAAGATTTATTTTGGAAATTTCAATTAATCAGTTCTGGTCAATAAAAAGTTAATATAAAGTGGTTTGCTTTTAAATGACATTGGCACTCACACACTTGCTCTGTCCTACACCAGTTAAAAAGCCATTGCAGATTCCCAGTCATAGCGCTCAGAGCTCTGGCTGCATTTTTAAAGCACCAACTGTTAGTTAATTTTGTTAGCATAAACACCCAATAAAACTTTATGGTGTGTTCAGCTCTCATTAAAGATGAAAAACAGCAGCAGAGCAGCACCCACAAATAAACAGGGATGGTTCTGGTTCTGCTGCTGCTTCTGATGCCCAGAACTCATTCAGATTCAGGGCTCAGGGTTCCCTGTGCCTAAGGACACCGCGGGGATACGGAGCACAAAATCCCACACACTGCTGGAAACCCCTGGAGCTCCACACAGCCCTTCCATAAAGCTTCAGGCAAATATTTAATGGGGGAGGAATGGTCTTTCTCCAGCCCCTAAAAATAGCAGCTGTTGTAGGCAAAGTACACCCTTGTTGGTGCATGTTTGCTCAAGGCTACAAAAACCACAGGTCTTTTGCTCCCCATCACCCAAAATGTCCTCGACAGGATGCTCCATCAACACGAGGGCTAGAGGAGCCTGCTCTTCCTCAGGTTGCATCCTGTGGTTGAATTCCCTCCAGTCAGAGGAAGTACAACCCCAGCCAGGAGGGTTTTTGATCACTCAGGACATTTACAACCTCTGCCTGGCCATCTCCCTTTGTCTTCCCATCCTTCAAAGGGGCATCTGAGCCTTCCACTGAAATTTCTGGTCCTGACCCACCACCATTCTTCTTGCCACATTTCCTGTTAAGGGGACCTTTATAAGACAGCTGACACTCAGACAGTCCCAGGAAGCGCTCCAGGGAACATAGCTGGAAGTAACTGCCAAAAGCCATCAGGTTTACAGGCAGAATTATAGAGAAAGCAGATTTCACTCTCTGAAATAATAACAAGATCAAATCAAGAGGTTTCCACAGTTGTTACTCTTAAAATCCTTAGGGCTGCGTTACTTAAGGCCGTAGAAATTTCTAAAACCATCTTTCCATTTCCATCAACAAAAGCAGAACATCCCTCACTAAATTCAGCACCTCTACCAGATAGTGTCCACTGAAACGTACAGTTTACAAGAAAGTCAGAGAATGTAATAAAAACCAGTTTCAAACAATTTCCCTTAAGTTCCTTGGCACATCTTCTTGATTTAGAGTTCACCACTTGAAGTTTTGATGGGTTTTGCCTCTGCAGCTTTTTGAAAGTTCCTCCCACAGGACATAAAAGATAGAGGATCTTCACAAATTGGTAGAGGGGGAAGAGCTAAATCAACACTACACAGTTCCACTGCTTGTGCAAAATGAAACCTTGTTCCTTAAGAAGCCAAACTAATATCTGGATCCCTAATGGACAGAGGACCCAAGTCTACAGTTTTCTCTCCCTTCTTTGCCCACAGGTTTTTCCTTCTGATACCTATCCTGGGCAAGGCATAACATGCTTCATGGAGAGGGATATGCTGGTGGGATACGGGGAGCACATGCTGGCTCTTAACTGGACAATGATTAGCATTTCCTTATTTTCTGTGGCAGAAAAGCTCAGTTTTAGTCTATCATCTCTACCTAGTCTGAAATTTTTGGTGGTTTACTCCTGGCACTTCACTGCCTGCAAAACCAGAGTAATTCTCCCATTCTTCCAGCTTTTTGCTTCTTATTGTCAACTTAAACCATAAACACACTGAAGGCCAAACCTTTTCTGTCTGTGTAGGGTCACAGCATCCAGCAGGACTTGGCACTGATCTTGTCTGCATCTCTCTTGCAATGCTCTATTAGACTACTCTGAAAGGCTGATGTTTCGAGATGGAAGTGTAATTTCTAAGGGACTGCTCTCCGAGTGAGGCTGGATTTTGGAGACTGCTGACCGATCATGTTTTAAAGCCCTGGCAGCTACATCGAGTCCTACTTCAGTACTTATGAGGTGTGGAAGTCAACCTTGCATTCCCACTAGAGCATTAAAATTGGGCAGCTCAAAAATACACTGCTTAGCTGTGCCCATGCAGGGTAACTTACCACTCACAGTAAAATACAATGTGCAAGTGAAGCTGAACTTGTTTCCACTTCAGCAATAACACAGAGGAGCCAGCACAGCTTCCTTATCTTAATTTTCTGCTTCCAAGAGTCCTAGAAATTCTGTGCCTCTATTGCTTTCATAACTTTGGCAGTATTGAATCTCCCTGCAATTAAACCAACATAAATAAGCAGTAATTCAATTGAAATCAGTGGAATTCATATGAGGGGAATAGTTCATGTAAAAGAGAAGATAATTAGATTTACCCAGTGTGGATGCAATAATCTCTTATTAATCGTTTAAGGAATAAACTATAAAAACAAACTCCCTCATAATCTGTTAAAAGGACATTGTGGACCTCTTGCCCACAGCTGTACGAATGTTGTGCTGTCCCTTTAGATCAGGGCAGCCAGAACACCCCACATCAGCAGTTTGTTTATCTCACAGGGTAAATTTGTTCTTTTCTAAACAATGAGAGAGACCAACCAGTGGTACAATCATAACTGCATTTTCAGTTCAGCCTAATCGAGTGTACTTTACTTGAACAAATACTTTACATTACTGCATTGAGTTGTTTTCATACCCGTGTCCTTACATACCAGTATTTCTGACTAGGACAATTGTTTCTCCTTTGAAGAAAAGAAAAAAAAATAATCCATCCAAATGATTTACTGTTATCCTTGAGCACTCATTATTGTTGATTAAAAGTGAGATTACAGTTATTCAGGAGGGTGTCCTAACTTTGTTTCACCAAGCTTTTTTTAATGCTTACGTAATTTACACTCAGAGAGGAAAGTTGTTTTTTTAGTATGTGCTACAGTCCAAAATGTGACATGTGTTGACACCAACAAAATTCATGATGGAAACAAACCCCATTTGCTCAGGTTTAATGTAGTTTTGTTTCGTTTTACCATACAGGGACTCTCGTCACTGCTGTTGAGGCAGGAAAACACTTGTCTCCCACCCACACATCAGGACTGGAATCAGGAAGAGGTTAAAGCCTAGCTGCACAAAATAAAGATATAAATACCTAATAAACACATAATCAACCCTCCAAACAACTAATCAGTTTGGGTATTCATCAGTGGTGCCATAAGCTGCATATGAGGCTGTCAAAGGAGCTGGACTGACATCTCCTGGGATAATGGGGATCGGAATTTGGGTGACCTGATCCAGAAGACATGCTCTGACCATATCCAAGACTGAGCTCCACACAAAACAGCTAAAACAGCTGCAGTTGTTCAAAAATACAGTCAGGGAGAAGTTGGAAGAGACTGAATAGCAGCAGGGTTGTGCCAAACAATGCCTTACTGTACTGCTGAGGCTGCTGGACAGAGCTGGGGGTTTAGACTGTACCCTCCAAATTGTGCGTGACGGCAAATGGTTTGGCTAAAGGCATTTTCATCTAAAATAAAGAGATAGTGCATCCCCCTGTCCCCAGGAGACACTGTGAGTTTCCATCTTACCCATTCCAAAGAACAGCCCTGAACTCTGCTCTGGCCCTTCTCCAAAAGGAGAGATGGGAGGGCTCCTGCAGTGGAGCAGCCTATCTCCTGATGGATACTACAGTCCCTAGAAGGATGGAAGCTGATGGGTCTCTGAATCCTCATCAACACTTGGAAGGACACTAGACCCACAAATCCTGCTCCATGGGTTACCTCCTTTCTCACTGGATGAGGATGAAGGACCCCAAGTATAGTTGTTTCTAAAGAAAGAAATTACCCTAAAGGATCTCTATAGATTTTCCTCCCTGAAGACAGATGAATTTGGGACTCCTAACATGAAACAAAGTGCCTTCTCACAGTGTCTTCCTTGGTATAAATTAAAGTGAAGAAGCTAAATTCAAGACACAATTTCTCTGTCATGTATTGGCTGGTGTGGGGCTTTGGACTGCTGAACAAAAGCCAAAAGCCAGGAGCTGCAACAAGAAGTGTTGAAAAAGCCTGAATCCCCATATGGACTTAGCCCTCATTAATTGCTTCAAGAAATCTGTCAAAATGTGACAGCTTCGAACTGACCCCCAAATCCTTCTGGCAGGATCTGAGTGACTTTGCAGTAAAGTTCACTTTCTGAACCAGAGTCAAAGCCTGCTCCCAGCCCACACAGGAGTGGTGGGTGAGTTTTGTAGAGACTCAGGCTGCTTACCACCCCAGCACATCAGAAATCTTCCTGTGGCATAGCTTTTCATTACAGCATTGGGGTGAATCCTCTTGCCTTCCTCCCACAAATTGTCTTAGGAAAGGCAAAGGGATTAGTCACAGGCAGGAAAAAAGAGCATTAGAAGCTGTATGTACACAAACTATTTCTCAAAAATAGTTCTCTCTAGACAAGAAATCAGCCTTTCAATAGCACTCACCAGTGGCTTAGAGCTTCTAGCTCTTGGTTAGAAACAGCTAAAAAACATTACACAGAAATGTTAAAAATATATACACCTTTTAGTGGGCATGCATTACTAGAGTTTGGAATTACAATCAAGCCTATCTACTTAAGGGCTTTAATTGTATCCCTCCTCTGAAAAGCTGCCTCCCTTGCTCACCACAACTGAGCAAAGCTGTAAATCTTGCAAAAGAAATGTGAAGTTTAAGTGGCCATTGCCTAGCAAGAAGGAAGTTCAGAAGAAGCCAGGAAGAAGAGTCACCTTACCTCAGTGAGTTGGCACTTGAGCTGACACAACACAGTAACTTTTTGGGGGGAGGGAAAAAAAAACCTAACAGGTTGTTTCATGAGCTGTGACAACAAATTGGTTTATGATGAATTATTTGCTCAACACATTCCCCCTTGGGAGGACCCCAGCCCTCACCCACAGCTGCCTCTTTGTCACCATAAACTTTTACTTCTTCTGGAAGTTCCTTCTGTGTTCCTTTCTCCCATTCCCTCCCAATCTTTGCACAGCTTGTGATGGGCAAAGGAGAGATGCTGTTGTTGCAACAACCATGTGCTGACTGAGGTGTTGGGACAGGGTGGGACAGATTTGTCCCTGCTTCTTCCTTTACTCAGGTATTAAATAATCCTTCTGTATTAAACAACTGATTTCCATGACATTTGTAGCAAGATGACACAACATTACTCTTATTCTGTCAGTTTTGGTTAAAATCGGCTGTGAGTTCAAAAGTTAAGATATTAGGAAAGTCACATAAATCCTGTTTGTCGTTCTGTTGTTTTATTTTTCATTGAGGTTTTGTTTGTTTGTTGTTAAAAAAACCAAACAAATGAAACATAGATATTAAACATCTCAGCAGGATTTCTAATTTCTATGCTTTAGAAGTCAGAGTCACAAAAAAGTTGGCTATTCTGTCTCTTGACTACTCCATCAGAGACCTCTTTCTGATCAGTTACTTGATTTTTCAGCCCCGTTTGATAAACTCTCATTTCTGAACTCTGCAAGGTTTCCTTGAAACTAAATCAGTCATGCACAGAGCTTTCTGTGTTTTAATTAAATCCTGAAACCATCAATCATTTCAATCTTTTGACTTGAAAAAAATGTGTTTATTTCCAATGGAAAAAATATCCAGATCCTACAGCATTTGAAAATGAGACGAAAATGCCTTCAAGGCAAATAAAAATGTATCAATTATCATGTGGTAAGAATATATGCATTTGAGCCTCATCTCTTTCTTCTGCATTAAAGTATTAGGTCAGCAGCTTGATGAATTATTACTGATATGCAATAACCTTAGCTGTTCAACCCAAAACTTAAAGAAAACCAGAAAGTGCAAAGGAAGGAGGCCCAACATTGAAATTACAGGCAAGATCCAGAGGGCATTTAATTTAGGGCCCTTGAATTATGCAAAGAGCTTAGGTATGGGTTCAACTCCAAATATATGATTAGTCATGGAACTAAGTAAATAATTTCAGCAGACTCATCTAATCTGTTTACTTCCACAGCCCTCATCATGTTGCATCTTTAAATACTCACACAGCCTTATGATTAGTGGGTTTAATCCTAAAAAAGACTACATGAGGAAAGGAGAAACAACTGTATTCAGAGAAGGGGAGGTATGAAGTAAATCTGTGTGCCTAAGAGTTTGTAGAGTCAGGTCTGCACTAACTGGACATGAAGTATACAACCAGGTGAGCAGCAGCACCAGCCTCTCAAACAACACCACAACACCAAGTCTAGAGGATGGAACAGGACGCCGATATTAAGAGGTAAAATAAATTTTAAAAAAAGTTAGCACAGCACCATATCTAGTGAAAAGTAAATTTTGAAAGTGTTTAAGGTGCATCCCATTAGCTATTACAGAATCGTATGTCTTTACCAAATACGAGCCCCAAAAAGTACGTGAAATCTTGGGGAGAGTGGTGTGTCCACCATAACAGAGAAACATAAACACTGAGAGAAACACTTCAAAGAGTTGCAGAAGAACAACATCAACAGAATTTTCTGTGAGAGGGCACATGCATCTGCCTTTACAGCACTGATACTCTGCAATATAAAGTAGTTATGTAGATGTAAGGGCTATGTTCATCACTACCTACAAAAGGTTAATGCAAATTTGACCTGGATCAGGTGCGAGCACCCTGTTCCATTTCTACTGAACTCAGCAGAGCGCACAATAACGTGGTTTAGCTCAGCTATTTATTTTTTATGCTGGCTATGCAAACACACCGTGG